>WBNH01002591.1:67414-85643 GCA_013401255.1 Urocolius indicus | reverse complement strand
GTAGCCAGTAAAGGCGACGTGCTCCCAATTGCCTATTCTGCGCGTGTTCGCCCGTCGAGCTGTTATTGGCACCCCTGGGAGGAGGGGAATGTTTCCACCATTTCCACCCGCATTGCAGATGCCCTGCCCAACCCCAATGTGGTTTTACTACAGCGTTTGGCTTTCGGGATAGAGCCCTTTGCTGAGGGATGCAAGGACCCAATGGCTGATGCTTGTTTTTCCCAAGCTCATAGGTGGTGTCAGTGAAATTGCTCTTGAGCCGCACTGGCATGAATGGGATTGGTGTAGAGGGAGAGTCAAAAGTGGCCACATCTCTTAAGGTCACCCAGTAGCTTCCTGGAAATGGCATCGCCACGTTGCTACCTCCCTCTAAAGGCAGCGGCTCGTATTTCAGCAGTCCTAATTATGGCTCTGCTGGTCCTCCAGACCTTGCGCAGATACCTCTACCTCCAGCAGGGTAGGGGCTTTCTGAAGAAAACAGGATGCAGCTTCTCCACGCAGCTGCTTCTGGCATTTGAAGAAACCTTCTTCTCCAGCAGCAAGTGTACTAATCTCTATGGGAGATAAGTCAATTACAGCAAATTGAGCTATTTCATTTCTGGCTGCAAATGGCTTTCAGTTACACAAGTAGACACATTAATCTAATAACTAATGATCATATATTTTACTAATCATACATCGCTGCGTGAGGTATTATATCTAATTATATTTAAGATTAAGACATCTTTACATGCGTCTCTTTGCAGGTTGCCAGGCTGGTGCAGATGGATGAAAACGGGAAAAGAAAGAAGGAACAATTCCCAAAAACTGCTGTAGAAACAGGAGGTGCCTTTGAAAGGTGGAAAGATACGAATCAGAGATGATTGGCTGGGATTGCCTCCCAAATATAATAGAAAAGAATAGGGAAGGAAACCTGCAATAAACTATTCTGTGATTCAAGAGCTGAATCAGAGATTTGCTGCTAATGGCTTTGGTGCAAAAAAAATCAAACGAAATAGCTCCTGCTGTTCTCATCCTCCCAATCTGTCCTTTCAGCCTGTGTACTTGGGAGCTTCAGTGTTGGTGAGATACAGCTGAGAACTCTTTCTCCCAGGGGGACTTGCAGAAAACTCCACTGCTGCCAGATGCTGGGCTTTGCAAAGAACTCATTTAGAGACGCTCTCATAGCAGAACACACAGAAAAAACTTCAGTTCCCAACCCAGTAAACCTACAGGTTGCAGGCTCCCCGCAAGGGGCCAAGGACCTTGTTCAATGTGGGAAAGCCTGAGTTGCTGGCTTGCATGTATGTGGGTCCATCGGTTACTTTAGTGAGACTTTGCACAGAAATCAGTACACTCACATGATGCTTGTGGGGTCGAAGCCTCTGAGGAGAGCGCTCATGAAAAAATATCTTGTCTGCACTGCAACCTTGATGTTCTGCTGTGAATGCCCACAGGACCAGCTGGGTGCTCCCCAGCTCCTCGTTAGATGGACTCTAATATATCTCATGACTGGGTGCCACTAGGATGGAGCAAAGGAGCTTAGGCACGATGTTAGTCCCTTCAAGGATTTTCCTCCGCTTCCTCCAGAAAGGCATAGCTGTTTGCTCTATGTTCAAAATGAAGGCTGGTATCAATAAGGTTCCCAGCGCTTAAACTGAGATAATTCATTTTCCAGGCTCAAGGAAGCTCTCAAGAAGCCACGAGATAGTTATTAACATAAGTAACTGAAATGGGATTTTTAATGCAATCTCTTAATTCTTCTCCTGAAGGATATTAGTATGTGCCTAGATCACTCCCTGAGCTTGCCTGGGCAGTTGGTCAATATGCTAATGTGTCCTAAATGCAGTTATGCAATCACTGGTTATTCTCTTTGGTAAATATTTTTGCTCATGTGGGTATTTTTTGCATCAGTCTAACAGCAATCCGTCATTTGTGAAGGTCTTGTGGCAGCTGCTGTTAAAATCAATATGAGTTAGGATACCAGAAAACTGAGCTCATTTTTCTCATCTTTGACATTGTAACTAAAGATCATAATAAGAGATAATGATAATGACACAAGGCAATCATTAGAGGTACTCCCTTAAAGGAAAGAAAGGAATCAAGCAAGCAAGAAAAGGAAAGGTGGCAAAATAAAATAAAAAGGACTTTACTCTTTCCCTGGGGGAAAAGTGGAGTTAATTGCTAGGGAGGCATGTAGAGAAATCACAGTTAATGTACCCTTCCTTCACCCTTGCCCTATCATTCTCACAGACACTCTTTATACCAGCATTATAGTCATGCATCTCTGCAGCAACCATTGCCAAATCCACAGCCCGGGCCTTCAAACCCCAGTCTGAGCAAATAGCTCTACAAAGGCTCTACCTATTTATCAGGAGGGGAAATCCCCTTCCTGGTTAGCAGCAGTTGATACTGGAAATGCTCAGCTCCAAGGTATTAGGAGGTGATGTGAGGTTTTAGGAGGTTAGGAGGGACTGTACCCAGGGATGGATTCTCAGGCTGTAATCAGCTCTAACTTATATACAGTGTATTTGCATGGGAAAGCAACAATCAGAGGGAATTCTTCCTTATCTTGAATAATGTATAGATGTGTGCATGCAGGCATCAATGCTGATAAAAGCCTAAAGAATGGGTGTTGAGAGGATGGGGCCAGGCTTTGTTTTGTGGAGGTCAGTGGCAGGACAAGGGGAATAGGCACAAGCTGGAATACAAGCAGTACCCCTGGCACAGGAGGAGAAACTCTTGGTGCTGAGATGAGGGAGCCCTGGCCCAGACTGCCCAGGGAGGGTGTGGAGGCTCCTTCTCGGGAAGTTTCCAAACCCACCTGGATGCATTAGTGTGCCCTCTGATCGAGGGGAAGCTGCTTTAGCAGGAGGTTGGGCTGGAGCAGCTCTGGAGGTCCCTTCCAACCCCCACCGTGCTGTGATTCTGTGGCTCTGTATGTTTGCATCTGTCTATCATATATAGATAATATACGGACATACTATATGTGCATATAAACATGTATGTGTGTGTGTACATAGAGGAACACACTCTGTATGCAAAGCTAGAAGTGAGTTAAGACTAAAATAACACATAGATGGTGAATGGATAAGGAGGATTTGGGAGAAATGAGAATATTTGTCTATTAAAGGGTAAAGTGCCTTTCAGTCTTCAATCCAGCAAAAGTACCACACTGCACAGGGGTCAAATAACCTGTAATATAATTAACATAACACACTATAGTACAGCATATGTATATAATTCCCCCAAACTGTCCCCATGGCATAGTAGCCATTATAGACATGCACCCCTACGAATATGTAGGTACATGTATGCACTCACATTTGTATACAAGGAATGGTGTGGGAAGAATTTTTAACTGTGGAGGTGGCAAATTAGCTACCTCTTACAAATCAATTAGCACAAACACATGAGAATATGCTTTCATACATCATTCTTCTATCCAGGTATACAGTGCTTGTGTATACCTTTGCATGTGTCTGAAGCACACTGGAAATCTTCAGAGTGGTGTAAAAATCTGAATAATCAAAAAAGACATGCGTTTGTTGAACAGCAGGTGTGGAAACGAGATACATGCATAAACCTGTGATTGAAATCTCAACACCAAGTCTAAGGGGAGTCCTTCCGTGCAGTGGAAGGATCAAGATCTTTTTTAGCATCAACATTGCAGTCTCAACAAGCCCCACAATTCATAGCTAGAAAATCAAGCTCTGTGTTGCTATGAGCATGCTCTTCCTGCTCTCATTGCCTCCCTGTAAGCAAATCTGTGGTGGAAACCCCATCTAGGGAGGCGGGCAGCATGTTTGGTTGACAGAGGGAGACTGATCCTTCCCGTGCTGGTGCCTGAGGCAGGTGCTCTTTGTAGTTCAGTTCCACTAATCACACCATGCCTCTGACATTCCTCCCAATACTTAACTTTCCTGGGACCTCTGGTAGTTTATTAGCATTTTCAGGCTACAGGTACTGGTGTTTCTGCCTTCAATTACACGGCCACTTTTTGCTGCAGGAGAATTCCCTGCCCCAGGCTAAGCAGCGACTGCAGTGATGGGAATAATCATTTGTGGGTGATGTTTCAGCAACGGGCAGAGGGAAGTGGAAGACGATCTGTGGCAAACAAAATGGATAGTATCAAAAATCAATTCCATTTTTGCTATGGGAATGAGTAAAGGGAAGGAAAAAAGGCAATTCAACAGCATTTAGAGGGGGAAGGGCTCGAAGGGAGGAAAGCAACCTGCTAGAAAGAAATATTCACTTTGCTATGGTACAATGAAACGTGCCACTTGAAAAACTTTGAGTTTTTATGTGGCTTCAGGTGTGTTTGTCTACATTTCCAGCATCAGTTTTGGTGCTGGGAAATCCAAGCAATGCCAGATCTTGCATCCAAACCTGCTTCCTTGTCCTGAGCCAGACCCTCCCACAGGCAGCAGGCCCGAGTTCGTGCCTGTGAGCAGTCGTGTGGTGTCTACACGTGTACATTTGCATGTCTGTAAGTGTGAACACATGTACACATGTGTGTTTATTTTCTCTTAGCACTATAGTGCCTAGTTAGTACAGGGTCTGTGGGCTACTTAAATCTTTTACATCTTCACATAATTCAAAGAAGATTTGACCTAAAGCCAAGGTCAAAGGAATAAACCAATGTCACTCACACATCAAAAACAATGTTATGTTTTATTTTATTTAGTTGAGGTAGCTGCTTTGGCTATAAAAAGTTGACCTGTGTAGATTTGTGCCTGTAATAAGAGTGGGAATGTTGAAATTGCTCTGGCATTTGGAGAGCTGACCATTACCATAAATTTCACCAAAACACCTTCCATCGTAGTTTGAAACGGTTCCTTTGTGCAGAAGCAGAAAATCCATTGATGGGAATGGAGAGGGAAAACAAAAATTAGGGAAAATGAAAACAGAGGCAAGTTTTCGCCTTACCCTGGTATTCTCTCTCTCCATCTGATTCTGAAGCCATGGGAGTTAAGGCTAAAACCCAGAAGTCCTAATTCCTACATGAACAGAAGTTTTTATCCTGAAAAAATAACTTTGAGTGAGGCCAGGGTGTTAAGGACTTCATTGCTACAGAGTCTGCCTGAAGGCCCATGGGTATATGGAAAACACACTATTTCCATTACTGGTAAATAGGAAGAATTTTTTGTATGAGTTATGTTACCAGCTCCTGCTAAAATGATCACAACTGCCATCATTGCTCTGGTTAGTAGACACTTTCCCATCACTGCTCCTAAAAGAAGCCTGCTTCAGATATCCACAACTCTGATAATTAGAAAGATTCTTGTAATTTCCAGCCCAAATTTATTCATGGCTAGTTTAGACCCATTTGCACTTCAATAGTCCACTCCCAAAGGGAGGATGGGGTTGCAGAGCTGTAGATGGAGGTGATGGATTTGACCCAGAGAGGAACCGGGTTCCTGCAGCCTCTGTCAGTGTCCCCAGTGACTGGGTGGAGCAACGAGCACTTACTGTTCATGACTGAGGCTGAAATATTAACAGGGTCAGGCTTGCAGGTGATGAATTCAGAGCTAGTCATCACTTCTCAGATTAAATATTTGGCAGTTCCAAAATGGCTTTTACTTAGCTAAGAAATTGTCCCTTCCTTTCCCTCAATGTCTTTATTTTGTTCTGAAGCTAGAAGATAGGAAAATACAATATTTTAGTTTACTTTCCCTCTATTTATTTATTTTCAATTGTAATTTTCTACCCTCTCCAGTGCTGAAAGGGAGAGAAGAGGATGAGAAGTACTGACTAAGTCATTTTAGCCCTTTCTACAAACCTGCAGAAATCAGTTTAGATTTCAAAAAATTATTCTCAAATATTTCCCAGCCAGGTTCCTGGAGTAAAGCCATGGCACAGCACTCATTGTTCATCACTCCAAGGACTTTGCACTGTGCAGAAGATAGGGTAAACACAGTCCTGCCTGAGAGGCTATGGAAAGTTATGACATAGAGCAAGTCCATGGAGGGTCTCTAGTTGGTGTGAACAGAAAGAAACCTTTAAAGCACCACACTGACTGCAAAGTACCTTCCCTGGCTTAAGGAAGTAAAATAATTCAAAAAAGATGGGCAGATCAACCAGTCAAATTCAGGCTGTAGAAAGATGGAACTCTGCAGCCTCTATACCCTCACAGTTTGCCATTGTCACTCAACATTACTCTGAACTCCCACCACACTATTCCAGCATCCCCTGGTATTGCTCTAACAACTCCCCACATTACTCCAGCATCCCCTGGCACTGCTTCAGCATCTCCTCACATGGCTCCAGCATTTCTCCCCATTGCTCCACCATACCTTCACATTGCTCCAGCATCTCCCAACGCTTCTCTGGGTTCACAGGTGATACTGCTTCCCTCCGGGCTCATGCAGAGATGAGCAGCTTGCCCAGGATGGTGAGACACAGGGCTCTGGGGAGCAAAGAACAAGGATCTAACACACTGATGCTTGGCCCCACACAGAGTTTTCACAGTTCAAAACGAGTTACTCAGCACAGCCACTGCATTAGCCACGCTTAACCTGCTGCTAAGTAAAGTTCATAGATGTTTAAATAAATGCACGACAAATAAATGTTGCGGAGTTTTTTTGAACAAAGGCTCATTGCTGTTAACACTCAAATTCCACTAATGATTTGAAAACCATTAGTGCTTTTCCAGGTCATGAAGAGGGCTGATCGCCTTCGCTCACATTTGCTTTTATTTATGGCCTCCTTCTTTGTCGCCTTGACATTTGCCACAAGAAAGTTGGGAGAGATTGGAGAGGGAAGGCTAAAGAGGACGCAACACCTGATCATGTAAACAATTAGACCTTTATCCATCCTGCCCAAAGAGGTCCTTTATCTGATGACAACCTCTGCAGAACGGAAGAGGAGTAGGTACCTCCCTCTGGGACCATCCTAACTATTCAATCAATTCTCCTCAATTACTAACAAATCTAAATGTGATTTATCTGCCCAGGAATCATTCCAATATCAGGCGAGGATCTATCAATAAAACCCCCAAAGGCAATCTTTTTTTTCAGAGCTGTCAATAGAACCTCTGAAGCACAAAGAGAAGGAGCCGACAATTGAGATATTTTACCTTTTTTTTTTTTTCTCCTTTTTTTTTTTTTTTAGCACTTAATTAAGTCGACAAGAAGCTGTCAAGGATAATTTTCAAAGCACACGGCCTCAGCATCTGACATTTGATAATATTACACTCCATGTTGATTGAAATTGATTTTTTTCTCCTTTTTTTTTGGTTTTTGGGTGTTTTTTTTTTGTTGTTGTTGGTAGTGGAAGGCTGCAAAAAAAAAGGGGGCATTTGACAACTTTCTTGCCCATAGATCCAAGGACAGCAGGGCACTTTGCTAAGGTCAGTCATGACAAACAGTATGATGGGTTTTTAAAACCAGCTGAGTTTAACAATAGTAGGGCACAGGTATGTTATTTCAGTGTCAATAAAGCAAGCTGCTCAGCAGTTAGCAAACATCTCAGCAAGACCAGAGGCACCGGTATTAGCAGTAACAGTAAATTTATAGGGTCTGATTCAGATCTCAGTTAATGCCATTGTAAATCCAGAGTGAAATTCATTGACTTCAATAGGTTTTGATCCAGAATAGACCAGACGTGGTCATTGTCTGAACTTGTTATGGGAGCTGACAATTGCACAGTTGCTTTGGATTTATTTGTATTTATTTTTCACCCTGATGGGAGTTGGGAACTTCCCTTTCCCCTTTCTAAAAGTCACTACTGTAAATCTCTCTAGATGATCATTTGCTTAAGTGCCTAAGCTACTTTGTAAACCTACACGTGAAATAGCTGCCATTCACATGTCTTTGAAATGGAAACAAGTGTCACTCTGCAAGCAAGGAGCAGAATCTGGCCCTTCTCCATTGCTTAAATAACTCAGTAAAAAATCCCCAAACATATCGATGGCAAAAATCAGGTTCTAGACCTAATTTGCTATTTGGCTCTCTAAGCAGTGATCAGTATTTACTGCTTGCTGCTTAGCACCCCACGCAGAAAACAAGTCAGACTCTCAGTAAACTGATTTGAAGAATAATATTTTATTAAAGTTCTGTACTTAGTTGCTCTCACAGCTGCAGCTGAGCAGTTATGGTATTTCAAGAATAATTTATCGGTTATTGGAGTGCAAGATGTTATTTCTTTTGTCTCAGCTACAGAAAAAAAGACCCTGGAGTACAGCAGTGTGTAAGAGGCTGGGAAATCTGAAGATGCCTTCCCTGGCTTCTGGGTACAACATCCTGCTGAAGTTGGTGGGATTAGGAAGGGTTTGATTTGATGAAAGATGGGGCCCAGAATGTAAAAGCTCTATTCCTGCTCATGAAAATCCCAGCTTGGCTTCAACTCATGTCATCTCATTGCTAAGCATTGGATTGGCTGCCCAGGGAGGTGGTGGAGTCCTCATCCCTGGAGATACTGAAAAGGTGTGTAGATGAGGTGCTGAAGGACACATTTTAGTGGTGGCTGTGGCCGTTTGAGGTGAGGGGTTGGATTTGATGATCTTAAAATCTTTTCCCACAGAAATGGTTTAGCAATTCTATGATTCTGTTCTCCAGCATATGACACCATGGTTCAACATGAATGAGGACAGCATGGCAAGTACCCTCTTGGTTCACCTTTGAAGAGGAGCTCCAGGAGGAGGTCAAGCCCTGTCCCTGTTTTATTTATAATTCTTGCACAGGATGAGCCAGAGATGCATCAACATCTTGTTACAATCCATTTCAGAAGACCCATTTCTGGAGAGAATGGGGCTTCAGCAGCAGTGACAGGGCCAATCTCATCAGAAACCAGATATAAAGTGGCACATCTGTCTTAAACGGATAGATCATTCCTCAGGAGTGTGTACTTTAGACAATAGGCAGCTTTTATCCATCAGGGAACATAAGGAAGTGGGCAAGCTGAATTAATTAATTGGATTGCCCAAGCTCACTGAGTAAATTTGTAGCTGAAGCCAAAACTGGGCACAAATACCCCTCAAAATCATCGTCCTCGTCACCACAGGTGTGCTCTCAGAGGGCAGGTGGCATGAGACGGGTTAAACTGGGCAAGATTGAAGAGAGACATAATTATCCCAGGTAAGAATTAACTTGCCAGGAATTGAGAGCAAGGCACCACCTGACTCAAGCTAAATGATCTATATCTGTATGTCCCACGCTGATCCCCACGCGACTCTCCTGCAAGCGGTGCACCAGAATTAACCAAGCACATTTTGCAGTAGGTACATTTCACCCCTCCGAGGAATACTATAAATGTTGATCTCACGGACACCACTTCTGCAGTACCCTGAGATGAGAGAGAGAGAGAGAGAGAGGTTTAAATCCAAATCAATGTCAGTGCTGCCTCTGGAAAGCTCTCGCAACGATTAGAGAATTGTAATGGGTTCACTGGAGTGACTGCAGTTTGAGTTTGAAGGATAAGGGATCCTGGTCTCTCCACCTCATTTCAGGCAGATGAAGCCAGGGTTTTATGACTTTTGGGATCTTGTGGCTAGGAAATTAAAGAGTGCCAGAGGTCACTGCTGGGCACTGGAATGTGACTGTAAACCAAATTATTAGCCTAGTCTGAAGGTGTTCTTGGCCAGGAGTAGCTGGCCCACAACCAGCAATCTCCCAGGGATGTTCTGGGGAAAGGCCTGGGCCAGGCACCAATCCCTGACTGCTTATTTGTGGTTGGCCACCCTGACTGGTGTTGTACAGATGAGGGTATTTGTGCCAGAGAATGGTCCAGGTGAGCTGATTTTAGCAGTAGATACAGTATCTATGGTCATTTTACCTGGCCTCTTAATCTATCAGAGAAACTGAGACCTTGTTGATCACCACAAATGGTATCAAAATGGAGGTGGAAATGCTCAGCAGGTCAAGTCAGCAGTGATGTTGCTTTTTGGAATGGGTCTCTAAAGGAACAGAACCATCCTTGTCTCACAGTCTGCTCTCATCCTTCATGTCTGCCTGTACCCTGGTGCTCTTAGAGACCAGACATTCTTCATGGCTGATAGCAGCAGAGATGCCTACTCAGGTTTCTCTCCCAAAAGTTCAGGATCAAGATGACGTCATGGCTGTCCCTGAGCCACTCTGCAGCACTGTCTCATCCTTCACTGTGGTTTGCCTGCTCAGGGGCTAAACCATGACACTAGGAATTCCCACAGGCCTGGAGCATGCAGGATTTTCTGAGGCTGCTTTGGTGAGTGGTGATGACTGTGGGGCACGAACATGGCCATCAGTCACAACTTGAGCAAACTTTTGGTCTGAGAGTGTTTTTCTTTGCCCTTCTCAGGCTCTGCTTGTGTGTACAAGGCATGAGCACTGAGATTTATTCCTGATATTTGCTCTCTGTTTCCTGGAGCCTTGGGATAATGGAAAATTCTCACTTTTTGATGTTAGACTTGTTTCCTTAAGAAGCAGCTGCATGCAAGAGTGGGTTGAAGTTTGCTGATCTGGGAAACGATGAAGGAGAGGTGTAACTCTCACACATTACCTCCCTCTGGCTTCACTTACTCTGCTGAGTAAAGCAGGCTGTCATCCTGTGGTCTTTGGGTACACGACAGGGCACAGCTCGCTCCATAGAGTTAAACTCCCCTCTCCATGACATAGGGCTCCTCTTTAACAATCTGAGAACTATTCCTGTCCATTGTCTCCCTCAAAATGTGTAGGGACTGTCCAGCATGGGCTTGCTGGGGTGGGCTGAAGCCAAGCTGCTTTGAGCATCATGACTGCCATCATCTCTGCAGCGTGACTATCAACCCTTCTACTCCTCTCCTGTGCTTGGCTTCAGTTTGGTATTTCTACATCAGAGGGAAGGAAGGTTCGTATGTCTGCAAGCTGCTCTGGCTTCTTCCAACTATGTGAGCTGGTCTAATAAAAGAGAATGTCTGTCCCCACAAAGCCAACTCCAACTCAGGGACTTAAATCAAAGTATAAAGCTACTTGTGCAATGTGCCAGAGCAGGATTTACTGTGAACTACCAGTCCCTACACTGCAAACTGGGTTGGTGCAGCCACACCGGTCTCAATCTTCTCTATGTTGTGCCTGAAGTGGTCATTTCATCCTGGACCTGATAACTCATTTAGGGTCTGAGGACAGCATGGTACCTGCATGCAAAATTGCAGTCCTAAAAATCCTCTCCTCGTTGAGAGTCTATCTCTGTCTGGTATTGCACCACTCTGAGATATGGCAGCTGTATCTCTCATGGGCTTAACAGCACCCTTGGGTGCAAAATATAGCAGCTCCAAGCTCACTGGAGCCCAGCTTAACCATGGCACAGTCTGGGCTTTGGCAGAATGACTCTGGGGTTTTCCTTGGAGAATCAGAGCAGGGACTTAAGTTGCCTTGGCGCAGTTGAGGTCTTGTGGAGATGGGAACAAGTGGTGCACAAGCACACTGGTCTGGTTTGTAACAAGACCTGGAGATGCTGGCCCTGGGATACTGATTTTGCCTTCAATGCCTTTGCCTTTGGCAAGTCACTTAACGTGGTTTTCTCTCTGTGTGAAATGAATAGGATAATCACTTCCTACCTTGCAGGGGTGATATGTAGCTCAATTAATTAATTAATTAATTAATTGTTTTTGAAGTAATTAAGTTTCTTATTTCACAGAGAGTGCTCCTTCTTTTCTTTCTTTATTTGGAAGGGGGGGGAGCATGGGAAGCAGTCGTGTTGCAGACAACCTCCAGTGTCACCATGGCCATGAGCTGACGTGTGTTCTCCAGGACCTGGGCAGCTTCAAATCCTTGCCTGGGAAGAGAGAGCTGAGGTTCTGCCACCCTGTAGTGGGTCTGGGATGGTAGTGATTTTCCACAGTAGCTCTTGTTGTTGATATCAATATTATGACTACCGCTCGCATAACATCAGGGCTGTCCCTCCAGCATTCCTTCCCCCACCTTCACCAACAGCGGTGGGTGGGCACGATCTTGGGAGGGACCATGGCTGGGACAGCTGAGCCAGGCTGACCAAGGAGATATTCCATCCCGTATGACGTCAGCTCAGTAATATAAACTGGGGGAGAGGAGCAGGAGGGGGAGGCAAGATTCATTCTGGGCCTTCCAAAAGCAACCGTCACGCGTACTGAAGCCCTGCTTCTCAGGAGGTGGCCGGACATCGCTGCTGATGGGAAGTAGAGAGTAACAGTTTTATCTGCTTTGCTTTGCTTCTCACACGCGCGCGGCTTTGCTGTCTCTATATTAAACTGCTTTTATCTTAACCCACGAGACATTTGTCTTATTTTCTCCCCTTCTCTGGCTTGCTGAGGAGGTGGGTGAACAAGTGGCGTGATGGGCGCCTGGCATCTAGCCAGGGTCAAACTACCACACACCCTTGTTGGATTTGCATGCTACAGTCACAATGCCACGGTTGCCCTCCTGTGCCAGATTTATAAACCCAGTGGCAGCCACTTTCCCATTGAGCAAGGCCAAATCCTGCCAGTATCAGGCTCCCCTAATACTTAGTCATTGGGGCCAGGGCACATGAGTTGAGTCCTTGCACCAGGTAGGCAGGCAGGGCTGAGTCTCCATTCCCTCTTGTGTGCCCAAGTCATGGAGCTGGTTCTTGGTCCCTGCTGGCAACTCTGAGCTATTTACAGCCTCTTGCTCATCCCATGGTGCTGTCAGAGATCACCCACAGTGGAGGGAGACATGGAGGTCATCACAGGACCAGATGTCCTGGCAGAGACCAGGAGGTGGTGACAAGTGAGTCTGCAAGTGATGCCTTTGGTTATCTTTCCCTTGTGCAGCCAAGAGGTCTTTCAAATTACAGCTAAGACTGTTGTGAATGTCTCTGTTCCCTGAGAAGCATTATACAGAGTACTTAGAACACACCTTTTGAGGTTAATTTAGTGTTGGAGCTCATATAAGCAACTTGTCCTTAATTAACCATTTAAGTTGCAGAGTTCAGTTCAAAACCTCTTGTTCACCAACGTTTTCAGAAATGTTGCAGGAAACAAGCAGTGACAGATGAGAAACTCAGCACTGTCTGCTGGCAGCAGGCATCTGACAAAGTGTTAAGTGTAGCTAATTCCCCTGGGCATTATTTGTACACAGTGCATAGATATGGGTGAATTATTGCTGTCCCTGATTGTGTAATGATTTTTTTTTTCCCCTCTCATATGATCTTTTTTTTTCTTACCTGGTATTTTTGGCGTCTGAGAAATTCATATTGGCAGCTTGATCTATATTGTCTAATATAACATGGAGCGTAATCAATCACAAATCCTGCCTAGTCTTTTCCAGTATCTTCAGTTACAGTGAAGTGACAGAGATCTATCCCAAGGTAATGAAGACTGCATGACTAATTTCCACTAAAAAAACTTGCCATATGTGCCAGGTCCATTGAAGAAAAATATTAGCACTCAGCACTTAAATTGCTTTTCAGCATTTACTTCTGCAAGACCACTCTGAAACAGAGACTTAAAGAAGTCATGACATTTATTTCACTATATGGTGTCCATTCAGAGAAAATAAATCTTGGATGGACCTTCACCTGCCCCACTTCATCCATAGGTGGACAGAGGTGGAGATCCTGCTCACTGTAGCCAACTGGCTTGTGATGAGGGAAGATTCATTTATCAGACATCAGAGATGGCACAAGGGCTGCGTGCCTATCTCAAAGACACCACAGGAAAGACCCTGATGGACTGTTTCTGGGGTACGTCTGGTGTGCCAACCCAGGGGGTGTCAACAGTATAAGACAAAAAAGAGGTGCTGGTACAATGCTGTTGTGTGATGAAAGGAACACAGTCTTTGTGAACACGTCACAGCCTCTTCAGAGAGACAGCTGCAATTAAGGGTTGAGAAAACGATGCACGAAGAGGGATTTTCATCAGGAACTGAAAACCACTTGAGGAAATGCAGAAGATTCTTTGTCAGAGTAGGATGTCTCTAGAATAGTTTTTTGAACTAACACTCAAGGAAAGCTGGCAGGAGAAGAAAATCACAGAATTCAAGATGATGCTTGTTTTTGGAGAGAATATACCATGAAATTTCCTTATGTTGAAAGCTGGTAAAACTCAAGAGCAAGAAGGTAAACGCAACCAAGTAAATTCCCATTTAAACACTGCACTTTAAGAAAGGCAACATTATCAGATGTGAGATGACACCTGAGAGACCAACCATGAAGCCTTTGCATGAGCATCAGTGTTGTTTCATGGAACCACCTGGTAAGAATGAAGCCAAAAAGAGCCAAGAAGGGGTAAAAGAGTGGTAAGAGGCAAAGAAGTTACTCAAAGCAGTTATTTCAGAGGCTAACAGCTAAGCTCTACCCTAGATCCCAGCAGACTTTAGAAAGATCCCTGTGCAAATCTGGCATGAGTCAGCTCAAAGGAGACTATGAAGAGTTAGAAGATGTCCTTCAAAAATCTGAAGGTATGTACACTAGAAGAAAAGAGAAAACAAATATTCTGGCAGCTTAAATCTAAAAACAGAAGATGACAGAAAGTAAAAGAAAAAAGATTTTGAGGGAAAAAATTGCTGAAGATGCAAACATTGGTAATAAATCAGAAGTACAAGCCTGCAGAGAGTTTGTAGGGCAATCACAGCACAAGAGCAATTGCACTGTCAGGCTGAAGTTTCCTCTAACCTAGTCTCTAACAGCAGCTGGTATCAGATGTTTAGGAAGGCATAGCAGAGCGTTTAGTGACACTTTCACAATACCCTTTCTCAGCCTTCAGGGATTTGCTTCTTGATAGCTTCCAGTAGACCTCACCAGGGACTCGAGATGTTCATGATGCAATAGGGATATTTAGAGAAGATAAGGCCCCAGTGGAGAAGCAAAGTGATTTTTTTTAACATCTAAATTCAGTACAAAGAAGCCCACAGAGTATCCTACACTTGTATTGTCTATTTTGCAGGGTTCAGCAGAAGATAAATCAGAAATTGAAGTTTCAGCAACAGAGATGTGGAGTGGATGGTAAAGGGAATACAGTGGCTATTGAGGGGGATGATGCTCTCCTCTGAGCTGTAGAGGAACTTGAGCACGAAATTGGTCACTGCTTTCTGTGCTGTGTTCCTGTACAAGGTCAGTGTGACTGCTCTACAGGTTGTTTGCAGACTGAGAGTGCTTTTAAGTCTGAGGATTGTACTAAGCAAACCATTAGATGTAACAATGAAGATGATCATCAGGATGTAGAACTACAATGAAGAAGACTCAACTCATCCCTCATAAAGGAAAGTCAAGCGTATAATTGTTAGAGTTCTTTCAAGGTCTTGTCATACATGTAGAACAAGGTCATTTGATTACAACATCTGACCCTGAAAGCTTGTAGACCAGCTAGAGAGTGAGATCCTTAACCAATTCATAACTAGATGAGGAAAAAACCTATAGGAAATAGAGTATAGATATAGCTTTCACAAGTTAACACTGGAATCTCACGTGGGTCTGTAAGATCCATACTGTTCACCATATTCACAACCCAGGACGGAGTGTGGATTTCAGGGTGGTAAAAACAAAAGCTGACTGCTGAGATTTGCAGAAGGCTCTGCAACTCTGAGTAACTGGAAAAAAAAACAAAGCTCAATGTTGCTAAATGTAAAGTAATGCACATGCATGGGATCTGAATTTTCTGTTGCCATTGAGAAAGGGAATTTGGAGTAACAAATTCCTGAGAGACTGTTGACTCACTGCTTAATGATGGTCGGGGAAATAAACAGAGTGCTGACAATGACTAAGAAGGAGTGAAGAACAAGCCAGGAACGTTATGTCACTGTATGAATTAATACTACTACATTACTACCTTTCTGGCATTCCTATCCCTGAAGGAAAATGTAGGAAAAAGATGGTAAGGATTGTCCAAGAAAAGAGTGACTTCCCACAAGGTCCTGAAAAGTCTACAGAAAATGGTGAGTGTGGAGACAAAGGTGTATAAAGCTAAAGAAAGTATATCCTGCCTGTGTCACATGGTGGGACCCACAGCTTATTGCCAACAGAGGTGGTGGATGCTGAGAGTTGATGTGGTTTTAGAATGCAATGAAATAGAGTCATGGAAGAGAAGTCCATGAAGGCCATTGATACAGAGCTTGGAAAGTTCCTGTGCAGAGAATATGCTTGATGTAAATGAATTTGTACTTGTCATGTTCTTAGATCTGTATCTAAGCTTTAGCCAAGAATGATTGTTGGAGGTAGCATATTGAGCCAGGTGGTCCTTTGGGTTGATGCAACTGTTTCTTTTTGCTCTTTTGGTGACACCAAAATCCTTAAATCCCACAGCATCTTAAACAGCATCGCAGAAGATGATCTGGAGAGATACTCAGAGCAGCACATGCTTTTCCAGGCTTTAAACTCAAGCTCTCTGTGCACTCAGGAAAGTGTCACAGTTACAGCATGCTACTTCAGGGTAATGTGCTCAGAAATAAAGGCAAGAAATGCATTTTTTAAAATAAAGACTGAGATTCTCATGCCTGATTATAGACCAAGACCATTTCACAGTTGGATGCTCTCCAAGTGCAGAGAGTAGAACAAGCTGCCCAGGGAGGGTGTGGAGGCTCCTTCTCTGGAGGTCTTCAAAACCCTCCTGAACAAAATCCTGTGTGTACTGATCAGGCGGACCTGCTTTGGAAGAGGGATTAGACTAGGTGATCTCTGAGGTTCCTTCCAACCCCTACCATTCTGTGATCATTCTGTGATTCTGTGATGACTGAACGTATAGGCAGGAAAGTCTGACTATTGTTGACCATCTTGTATGAACAGCCCAAGTAAAGTCCATGTGATGACTATTCTTCAGTCATCCATATGCTTTTGGAAACATGAACCCTGCTCCCTCCACAAAGAGGAAAATGTGGGATCCCATCTCACTGTTGTCAGAAATACAGCCCCCGCCAACACATCGTTCCAGCCGCTGCCTGCTTTTAAATCTCACCAACCTTCCTGCTCTACCTTAAACCACCAGCTTTAGAGGTCCCCACTCATCAAACTCTTGTCAGGCAACAAGAGGGGGAACAAGGAAGACTTAATTGATCAGCTTCGAAAGTAGCCTTGAGAACTTGATTCAGATATTGACTTCCAACGAGCTGGTTTAACTCCAGCTTCCAGAGCCAGCAATGGCTGAACATCAAAACTATTAACCTCTGGCCTTACCAGTTGGTGAGACATCACAGCAGCAGTAATTAGGAAGTCAATCGGAATCACATGTCTCACTTACACTGGCATGTCAATCAATAGTGCCAGTGACAGATTCATTAGGCCAGGCCTTGCAGCACAAGCTAGTAACAACCTCATAAAATACGCTTTTGAGGCAGGGCAAAGAAAAATCTGCTAGGAGGACTTGACTAGATGACAATATGTATTGATTAGGGCTCAAGCAATTTATGAAGTGCTACTTGCTCTGCAACCTTTCTGTCTTGGTGCTAAATTTTCCCAAGTAGTTGCTAAATAAAACAAAATATTACACTTTTTAAAGCCATTTTCTGACAGGGCATTTTTTATGTTAGTTACAACTAACAAATAATCTAGCAAGGTAAGACTTCAATAGTTACTTAATGGTGAAAGATACCTTTCATTTCTCTGGCCATCAGGCTTTGAAAGAATATATCCACCTGGGTGAGAAAAAAAAAATAATCTGAAACAGGATTAGGAAACTCTCCTACCTTACAGAGAGAAACTTCACTTTAACATGCCTTTTTTCAGAGCCTTTTAATGGCCATTCTGTTATTGAGCCACAAAAAAAAAGTGGATATTTCAGTTTTAAAACTAAATTACAAGTTTAGTGTATGGAGTGCAACCAGTTCTCTTCTGCTTGTTGCAAAAACAATGTTTTTTAAAGACAGAAACACTGTCATCAAGAGTTTGCTAAACACTCTTTGCAATCCTTTTATTTTAATTGGATCTTTTTGCCTTGCTTTTCTTGCAGCTGCTTTTTGTCAGGATTTTTCCAAGGTTGATAAAGACTCACTGCCCTCTATTCACTCTGTCACTGGTGGTGGGATTTATTTCCTCTTGCCCTGCGTGGAAAGGGAGCATCGTGATTCAGAGTAAAGTGTCAATGTAGGGTGACAGCAGTGCACAGCTGTCTTGCTGGGATTTCAAGTCTTGTATGTCTCGACCCTCTCTCCAAGACAAATATCAGAACTGATGCATCTTTGTCTTGCTGGCCAAAGATGCCAACATGAAGCCATCAGGTGGGGAAATTTTTTTGTAGGCATTAAAGAAATAAAAGGTTATTCAGAGATTCTCTTGATACATTCTGGAGTGCTTTTGTTTGTTATTAAAACTCCTTTCCTTTTCCTTTCCTTTCCTTTCCTTTCCTTTCCTTTCCTTTCCTTTCCTTTCC
>WBNH01002591.1:44499-67352 GCA_013401255.1 Urocolius indicus | reverse complement strand
CTCCCCTCCCCCCCTCCCCTCCCCTCTCCTCTCCTCCCCTTTCCTCCCCTCCCCTTCCCTTCCCTTCCCTTCCCTTCCCTTCCCTTCCCTTCCCTTCCCTTCCCTTCCCTTCCCTTCCCTTCCCAGTGTAAATGCTTGCTGGGACAGAGTTTAAACATGCCCAGCCATAAAGGAGGTTTCTCCATCTTAATCTCTGTGGTAGCAAAGGGTGTTTCTCAGGGTGGAAAGGCTGAATGTCTGCACTAACACCGTGGCAGGACAAAACTTCAGTCTCTCAGTTTCACATCAGATTAATAAAAGTACAAAAGCAGCCACTGTGAGGCAAACACCTAGTATTTTGGAAGGACACTGACTGAGGGTTTGATTATTTGTTAATAACAAGAGTTTTCTGGTTAATTAATCTGAGAGCATTATTAATGCTAATGGTACAGCTGGGCCAATAGTTTACGATGATTAATTTCCTTGCAAATTTAGATCTTTTCTGCTCTTGAGTTGTCTAAGAACAGATTGTGGTTTTCTCAAATCAATTCCTTATTTTGAATTTTTTTCCAGATAACTCCTGCAAGTAACTCTGGGTTTGAATCTGGTTCACAACCAGTTCGCTGGAGTGCATTATGTGTGAAAGCTGAACTGCAGGTTGGGACAGGTAAGTCACACAGAAAGTTTAGGTTTCGAGTTTGGGGGACAAAACATTTTAACTCACTTTCATTGCCAAATGTCTCAGGGGTAACGTATTAAATTGCCCACTCTACAACTCCCTACAACACTTCTGCAAGTAAACTCTGTGTTCCATGAAATAACCCTGCCAGTAGCTTTAAATTAATTAGAATAACCAAGAGAAAGGACCATAAACAGGGTCCAAGTAGTAACAAGTTGATTTAAAATTAAGAATAAATATACATGGCCTTTTTTCCCATTACTCTTCATTCTATACCAATTAATTCCTAAAAACTGCAATTATCATTCCTAAAATTACCCCAGGGGGTTCAATAAAATCCAGTAGAAAGGAAATAGTGAATAGGGTATGAGTTGTTGAGTGCTAGGAATCCTTTATTTCTAGCATGGAAAGTTTTGAAAAGGAAGGGTACATGCTCCACATAAAAACTGGAAGAAGCTCACTTTGCATATGCTGTCCTCTGTATTAGCTGTATGTTTCACTTAGTGAAAGATTTAATGAAGAAATAATAACTGCTTACTTTGGAAAAGAATGTAATCAGCTGTTTTTGTGAAAGCAGTAAAATGAGTTTGTTTCCTCCAGTAGATTCTGTTTTGAGGACTTTTGAAAGGCACTTTGGTTTTGTCCTTCAGTAAAGTTATTTTAAAAGGTCTAATGAGAATGCCCAATCCAGCTCATTATAAACTTCATGCACAGGGAGAGACAACTGTTCTTTTCCTGCAGCCTCCCCAAGAAGCTCTGTCTGAAGCTGATGGAAATCCTTGGCCAGTTTCTTGGGCTGTCCAGTCCCCCTTTGACACAAGCCATTGCTCAAGGCTGAAGTGGTGGCAAAGGGTGAACCTGAAGATGGTCACCCTTTCTGTCTGCCCACAGGACCCTTTCTTGTAGCAATCCTAATGTTGCTACATCTCATGGCTGCTGCTATGGAAGAACTTCTCTCCTAGCCATTGTCATTTTAATTGTCCGGTCTTGGTGTCTTGCCTGGATGATGCTAGATAACGTTTATTTTCCTATCCTGGCAAGCCCTGAAGCTTTCCCACACTTCAGCTAACACTTTGCAGGGATGATTTGCTCCAGTTTTATCAGCTCCTAGAACTGGAAGAGACAACCATTGAATTAATATCACAATTAATATTCAATCAGTGCAGCACTCCGTTGAAATCTCTGAATCAACACGATAGGGCATGAAATCCAATTATGAGATAATAGAAGGAACGACTTGTTCCTGTCTTGTCTCAGCAGATTTAATGGGGAAACCTTTGCTGTCCTGTTGGCAGAATGGACTGGCACAGCTGCTGTAGGAACACATGCATCCTTGTGATTTTATTGGTTAAACTTCTGTTCTGATCTAAGGAAATTTCAAGGCCGTAGAACAAGCAGGAAATGCATCATGCAATCAGGCCAACAGCATGCATGTGCCTAATTACTCTGCTTTTTTCATTTCAGAGTTGCCACCTGTCATAGGCTTTTGGTGGAGACTCTTGAAGCATCAATTGCTTCCTTACCATAGTGTCAGCTGAAACAAAATGATCGTCCAGTAGCAGAAGTTTCATGCCTACTGGGAAGATCGGCCTGTCCCCCTCCATCCCCAATGCCTGCATCCCTGTATCTTTACATCTATCCTGGGTCTTCTGCCCTGCAACTGTGGCCATGAGCCGACAGAATACAGCAGGAGGTCGTGTGAGCCTTCAAAAATTAGCAAAAAAGAGAAAGAAAGACTTGTTTGGAAAGTTCAACTTGTGATCAAGATAAAGGGTGTAAAACCCTCATATTCCTAACATAACATTTACTCTGTATGTCCTGGGCTTTAAATTGATTGAGGAAGGAATTGACATGAGATTGAGGAAGGAATTCACCATGGTCCTAAAATGGAAAGCTAATTTTGAAACATATTTTATCAGAATGAATTAATTCATAATTTATCAGCCAAAGTTTTCTCAGACTGAACCGAAATCTAGTTCTGTGTTTCCCACCCTTCTCTCCCTGCCCAGTGAGGGGGATTGTCTGCAGACCTTCAGCATCAGTTTTTGCATAAGGAAGTGCTGAGACTCGAGCAACAGGCCCTGAACCAAAGCTGATCTCTAGATGAACCTCCCAGCCATATGTTAGATAGAGGCTGATCATTAGTGAAAGATATAACTTAGAATAAATATAGCTGTTGACGAGGATAACATTTCCGATCACTAGTGAAGGATGTAGCTAGAGATGTCTCTGAGAATATATTTATTGCTTTGATATACCTGTTTCTGTGTGCACGGGGACTGATGTTCAAGGCTGAGAAACCAGATTTTCAGCCTTGGTTGGAAGTACAAAAAGAAGAACCAAGCACATAAGAAAACTCCCTTGGTTCCTCCTGAAGCCTTGGCCAAGCTTCTGGTGGTATCTCAATAGAGAATGAAACCAGATGTTCTGCCAATTAAGTTATGTAAGATTGTTTATTCAACAATATGAAAAGCTGGTCCTTGTGGCAGTGACTTTGGAGACCTCACCTGTGGGCGAAAACACGGCGCAGGACTTCCCCATTGTCAGGACAGGCTCTCCAAAGCCTCCCTGCACCCGGGGCACCCCAGCAACGGCGGGGCTGGAGGACAGTAACGTGTCAATAGGGCAATGGGGGATATATCTCTCTTAATCACAATCACTATTCTCTTGTAATACCAAGTACGTGTATTGCCATTCTTATTCATTTTGCTGCTTAGAAATAAGAATTTCACAAGTTTATTGTTTTAACTGAATGTATTACTGTGTTTTCCGTAACATTTAAAAATAGACAGTAAAGTAAAATTAATCTTTCCACTGGTGTCTTTGTCCTTTCCACCACTCCTTCTCATTTGCAAAACGCTTCTGCTGAAAAAAGGGAAGTGAATGTGGAGAAAAAGAAACAGTGAAGGTATTAGCCACTAACCTGCGATGTCTTACAGCCCCTTGTAAAAGGAAAAAACATACCAAATTATCCTGTTAGACACCTGTGGGCTTCTGGGTCTGTGCTGGTTATAATAGGGAAAGTGCTGCTGGTAAAAGCATCATGGACACCATCAAATTATACCTCATAAGTGATGTTCAGTAAGTGATTTATTAATTTATGAAATTCAGGGTATTCCCTGACGAACAGCAAAGATTGACAGTCTCATAAAGAGAAGGGTTAAGTTCACAAATCTGCTGCAGTGTCAAACACTAATAATAATAATAATAATAATAACAATAAAAGGAATCCAGAGGAAATGAAAACCTAGAAAATATTTTCTAGTGTCTTATCCAGCTCAGTTTTGCTTGTTTCTAGTAAAGGGATTTGTAAGTTCCTCTTCTGATTTCTTTTGATGGTCCACACGAAACCAGAGCACATTTTCCACCCGAAACTCAGGGTCATTTTCTTCATTACACAATGTTTCTCCATCAACTACCATCTCCCGCAACCTCTGGGCAACTGCATGCAGCAAGGACCTTCATCACTTTTCAAGTGAGACGATTGACCTCAACGTCTTACAAAAACATATAATTTTGGAGAGTTTTAGAGATCTGATCAGTTCGTAAATGTGAAATGCTCTTGGATTTTACCTGATGCAGTGGCTGAAGATGTGGTTTTTGCCGTAATTTTCAGTATTTTGTTTAGGAAAGCGGTCCAAGTTGATCCGTGTTTAATTTTCAGAATAGGTTAAGACAGAAAAAAAATTCCTTCCAGCTGAAAAATCTGGACTAAAACACACCAACATTTTGTTTTTCATGTAAATTCCATATTGACATTTTCCTGACAATGTCTGTTTGAAAAGATTTAAAAATAAGAAAAAATTGTTTCATTACAGGGTGATATTTTGACTAACTCAAAAGTAACTCTTTGTTTAGCTCTTAATTTCTACAAAAAAATAAACAAGGAACGATTTGTAGGTAACACTAAACAGCCCCTTTCCTCCTCTTATGGTTTCCATTCCCAAAATACTACTTTTTCCCTTAGATCTTGGTAAAGAACTCAAGAATGAGGTGGCGACCTGGCTCCAATCCTCTCATTCAATTAGGTTTTGAGACTAACAATCCTCCAAAAAAAAGTATCTAAAAGAAATGTAGTAAAATGCAAAATTTGGTAATAGAGGGAGAAAGATTTAAGGCTGAGGCATTACTTCTGTGTCAGGAGGATACAGAGAAAATGACAAGCTCCAGGTTTCCTCTGGTTTTTGTGTAACTGCTTTGTTTTTCATCCATGGGGACAGGTCCAGTGGATTGTCACCGAGGTCCTAGGCTCTACACGGATCAGTAACAAAACACAAGAGACCTGTTGGTATCATTTTCTCCATTTATCCTCATTTTTAGGCAAAATTTTTACAAGGATCTTAATTTTGGCTTAATCTACTGAAAGATATTTAAGGGACACAACCTCTCCTGTGTAACCAAATTCAACCTTCTTGGTGCAACCTCCTTAGCCCCTTTTCTGGGTTTTCACAGAATCACAGAATGGTAGGGTTGGAAGGGACTTTGAAAGATCATCTAGTCCAACCTCCCCTGCAGAAGCAGGTCCCACCTAGATCAGGTTGCATAGGAATGTGTCCAGGCAAATTTGACACTGTCACTACTTCTAGGCTCATGCAAACACCAAGAGTGAATTTGATACGGAGGTTTTTCCCTAGAGAATAATGTCATGGACAAGAGGAGTGTTTTCCCTCTGTGCAGGGGGATTCCTTGTGGCTTGCTGAAAGGCAAACGGCAGAAAGACAGCCACTAAAAAACAGCAAAGCAACACCAAATAGCAAACCAATATCCATGTGGTTTCACCTCCTGTTGCAACTATTTTGATCAACACTTTATGCTTCATTGACCAACAGATTTTTTTTCCAGCTTTGCACTTTTTTGTGTATTATCCATACACACACACACACACACACACACTCACACACGACTATTATTTTTATCTTCATCATTACATAGTGCTACTTTTTTTGTATGTGTGTGTGCCATTTAGACATGAACCTCATTTGAACCCTAAAACCCCATTTGTGACACACAAAAATACTGTCATTTACATTCTGTGCCAAAGTATTATATAAAAGGCATCAAATGGGAGGAGAGGCAGGAAGCTGGGAGTAAAGATATATAGTCAGCAAAGTATATAACTTCTGGCATATTACTGCTTAATCCTAACATAATTATTCTCATCCTTTTATTTGATTAACTTCTAATGGTTCCTCTTGGTGTTAAAGGTCCCAGTCTGATCATTTGATTTTAGTGTCTGCTATAATTACCGATAATGTTCTTTGCAAGACAATTTAATGATAACCGCATAATGGCCTATATGAAGAAAGCTGCAGGGTTTCAATGCTTTTGAGTAATATAAAATACATTAGACTAACACAAGCTATCAACATGACAGGGAATGTTTGATTTACACCAAGGATTGTGTTATAGAGCAGTGGATTCCCCTCCCTCCCCCTCCTTTTTTTTTTTTTCTTGGTAACCGTTTACAATAAATGACAGAACAGTTGGACAATCTGCAACTTGCTGAGAGCAATAAAACGTAACACAAAGTTAGAAGAGATACGGAGCCAGGCCTGAAGAGCTGCACTGGAGCACCCTGCCAGACTGATGTGACAGCAGGGCTTTCTCTGTCTACTCTGGAAAATGTCACTGGGAGAGGCTCCTCAACACCTTTTAAAACCAAACTCAGGCAAACTTCCTAGCCTTCCTTACCTTTCCTGGGTAAATGGGTGATTTGGACTTCAAGGCAGCTTTTCCACTGTATTTAAAATAACTGAGCAAGAAAAAAACTTGCCCCAATATTTATTTATCATGATTATTACCCACTGTTGTGGTCTTTACCTCCACTTCCCAAACCTGATGTAAACAGAGATTTTATTTCAGCCTAGCCAGCCTGCCACTCACATCCATGTTTTGCTTCACACCATCGTATTTTCACAGCTAAATATCGCACTGAGCTAAGTGGTTCAAGCTTAGCAAACACTCCTTTGCTTGAAATTAAGCAATCGCTCACAGTTCTGGCAAAATGCAGCATAATTTATGGCGTGCACGTAGAAGAGAAAATTTCCTGTCAAAAAAAGGTTAGCAGTGGACATATTACATTTGCTGCTCTTTTTTATTCCAGGATAATGGCATTTGGACAAAAGTAGGCCCGTCCTGTTTATAGTGCTTTATGCCCCATTAGTATTATTGCAAGTCTCTGGACTCACATGTTAAAGCACTTAATCAAAGGCAATGGGTTGAAAATCATGTCCCAGCACTTCTCATATTTGATTCGTTCCTCCCAGATAGAAAGAAGTAAAAAACACATTACTAGCATCAAAACAGCACATGCATTATCTGCTAAGCAGTCGAGAAGCTATCATTGGGTTTTATCCCTTTGGGTACTAGGAAGGACAGGAATTTTCCCCACTCATCCATTCAGAGATCTGAGAACGCTATTTTTCATTTTTCACCCTTTGACAGACAATCCTTTAGTTTTCCATAGATCTGTTTTAAAGACACCTACATGTCATTTATTTTAATTGCAGGCTGCAGGCATCAAGCTTATAAAAAAGAAAGAAAGGAAGAAAAGCTTTAGAAAGACAGTGTTCGAAGTAGTGGTACTTTTATGAAGATCCTCTGAGGATTTTCTCTGAGACAAACCCAATAATGGGATAGGAATGTATCTTAAGGGGAGAATTAATTTATACATTTAATTACTTGGGATCCACTTCACTTCTTGACAATGCATTTTTATTCTCCATGAGAGCCCTGGCTATGACAGCTTGTTAGTCCTGATGGGGTGACCAGGGCAAAGGCCATCGAGAGCTGCTGCAGCTTTGCAGTATTGATCCAGGTGCAGCTGGTTGCAGCTCAGAAAGGTGTCAATGTTTTTTTTACTCTCTTTCACCAAAGGTGAGTGTGATGTTCAGCCCACATCTGGTGAATTTACAACAAGCAGCTGTGTCACGCAGCCTGAGCATGAAGGAGGGCAATAAAGCAATGTGGGAAGGAGATAGCTGAAGGTGGTCAGTGGGCAAGGTGGAGTGGATACCTGCAACAGAGCAGGCAGCAAACCTCTGCCAGATGGCAATTAGGACACCATTCCTACTGTTCTCAAACCATGAATTCAATTTTATTTAGGCATTGCTCAACTGGAAGGACTGAAACCTGCACAGACGCTCTGCAGGAGCAGAGTGAACTCCAGGCTAGTTAAGGCTGTAACTTGTAGCTTCAGCAGAAGCAATGGTGACATGCAGCAGGAAAAATTGGACCGTAAGCAGGAAAAAAGAGGAAGAAGTAATCCAGATTAATCCACAAAAATTATGCACGCTTCAAGCCTGTGACTGATATAGAACAATTTCCAGATCCAAGGGTGAAAATAACTTGATAATAGTCACCTTTGCACTTTATTTCTGGACATCCTCAGACCCACTGCTGGTTTTGCAGAGTAATTTCTTTCATGAAGAGAAAAATTTCTTGGCCAGGAGTCTGGCTTTCAAATGTGTTGTGGTTCCTGTACAGCTACAGGCACATTTTGATTTGTGAATAAAATGAAAATGACTGGAGCTCATTGGTGAAAGCTCTTGGTTTGACTCATACAGGCCCATTGCTCTATTTTTTGTTTTCATTTGTGAGATGAATAAAAAAATGAACACAAAAAAATGTGACCTTTTTACTTTCTTCCTCAGCAAAGTCTTTTGTGGTTCACTCTTTTAGTGCTGTTGCCTCCAGGATCTTGTTCCATACCAATGAAACACAAAGCTCAGAGAGGAAACTTGATTTATCTAGGATATCTAAGAGTTCCAGGTCTTTTGCTTCTTTGTGTCAATACCTAAAGGAATGCAATGGCCCTATGAACAGCTAAAAGAAAAATTGTTTTCCTGGAGATTTAAAGCTCCCTCGTCCCCTTTTCACTTTGTGAGCAGATGAAACATCCAGACAACCTCATACTTGAGGAATTGGAGAGAGTTTTCTAGGAAACCAGGGAGTCCATGACTTCAGAGTCTGGGTGATTCCAGCATTTTCCACTGTTACCTTGAGGCAGAAACTTTTGCACCCAGAACCTGTGGCCTGCATATGAGGCACTATCTGGACAAGGACCATTTGGCCATTTTCTCTGATCCATGTGTGCTAAGCTCAGCCTTTGGTTGACGCTGGCATTTCCCTTGAGGTCCTCACATTCCTGAAATCCCCACGATGATGACAGACTCTCTTCCTTGCCCTGCTATGAACAGCCCAAATTTTGGGCCTTCTGGCAATGAAATGAAAGCTGACCTTAAAGCAGGGACTCAATCACTTGTGCATGCAGCAGCCACAGACTCATATTTGCTCTTCGTTCTCTCTCCCCTTCTATCAGAACCTAATGTCTTATTTACTTTTTTGACCTCTGCTGCACATTGAGCTGTCAGTAACAATGCCTAAATCTTTTCCCAATGAGTTACGACTAATTCAGAACCCATCAGCATGTGCAAGTAGTTTAAACTGCTTTCCTTCCAGTGTGCATTACCAACACACCACCTATGCCTCTCATCTGCCATTGAACTGCCCAATGATAATTTCGTGGGTCCTTCCAGCAGTCATCCTGTATCTTTATAAGCTTTAACAAGTCCAGATCGCCGGCACAGGAATCTGAGAAGGGAGATCTTATTGATATCAATAAAGGGGACTTTTCTCCCCTTAATGATGTTCTGACACAGATTTCTGGCACAGCCAGGATGTTGCCATTTAATGTCCTTGTAGTTCAATATCCCAGCAGGGTGTATGAGGGTTACCTTGGTTTCATCTCTGCCTGTTAAATGATGAGCAATCTACAGATGGCAAGACATGGTATACATCTAAGAGATCAGCACACATAGTGGTAAAGTTGAGTAGGTCCAAATTTGCTGCTCTCCAAGAATGTTGTTAAGACTGCTTGGGAAACCGAGAGCTGCCGTCTTCTATTTATTGCCTTTGCTCCCCTCTGTTCTCCCCAGAAATGTGTTTTATTTTCCATTCGTTTTTTGCGGTGTGGTGTGTCCTAAACCACTCCTGACTCAGGTTTGGTCTGCATCTAGCAGTCACAGCTTCCACTTCAAGCAGACTGATTTGGAGGCAGATTCATCTTCTGGAAGACGATGTGTAAGATGAAGTGAGGAAAAGCTCTCCAAGGAGGTTTCCTCTCTTCATTTACTGGAGGAGAAATCCAAATAACCATGTTTTCTGACATAAAGACGGTTAAGGGTAGATAAAGACTCCCTTATGTGTTCATCACAGACAATCTCCTGTCATGGCTTGGCCCAGCCAGCACAGCAGCACCACAACAGTCTCCCGCTCAGTGTCCCCATTCACCCTCACCCTCGTTAGGATGGCAGAGGCCCCAGCGAAATGGGAGTAAAAAGATCAGCCAGGTTGTTGTGGATGGAGACAAGGGCAGGGAGGGCTCACTGCCAATTACGGTTCTGGGCAAAACAGACTCCAGCACTCGACTGAGANTCCTTAACAAACTTCTCTTGCATGGGTTCCTCCCCACAGTTACAGCTTCTGTGAAAATTGTGTCCTTCACACAAGATGTGGCCTCCTCTGGTCATAGTCACTGCCCCAGACTCAGGGTTTATAGTGGAGTGAGTCTCTGCCCCTGATGCGGGGTTTTTAATAAAACACAAACAAATCTCAGCTTCACCAGTCCTCTCTGCAGGATGCAGGGGAGTCCCTGCTCCAGCACATCTCCTCCTCTCTTCCCTCACTGACCTTGGACTCCACATGGTTGCTTCTCTCTCCACACTCCTTGCACCACCACCAGTCAGAAAAGAAGGATCAGAAGAAGGAAGGAACAGAAAGAACTCTCCTCTTCCATCTTCTTAAAAAGTGATAGTAGAGGTGTCTAACTGGCTCAGCCCTGGAAGTGGGTCTGGCTTAGAGGTGGGGAGAGTTTTGAGCAACTTCTTACAGGAGTCATCCTTACAGACCCTTCCACTGGGCAGTAGGAAAAAGTATTTCCTAGGAAAATGGTGAAGCCTTGGGCAATAATGCCCAAACTGTTGGATGTTTCCCACTTAGTCACATCTCTGACAGGCTGAGGTCTCAAAGCATCCTCACACTCCCAATGCATCAGCTGAGGAAATCCAAGTTTCTCCTCTCCCGTGGTGGCAAAGCACCCTCTGGAGATAGAGAAACAACTGAGCAGCCCTCTGCACAGCCTGGATGGTTAGACATGGGATCATTAAGAGATTCCCTACACATATCCTAATTAAAAACTCTGCAATGCAAATAGCAAGATAAACGGATTTCTGACAATGAGCAGGATGAAGTGCCACTTGAGCACTAATTAAATATGATGGCAATTAATAAACATGGAGTGTTTTGCAACACTTTGGTAATGATGATGGTGAGTTGATCTTGAAGGCTCTGGAAAATGTTTCTCAGGATTCCCTTCAAATGTATTGATAAAGTTGCTGAAAGTGGGTACCACACACACACACAAAAAGAGGTTTCTTTCTTTACAGGACTGACAGCAAGGTTCATCAGGTCTTCAGTTGTATCTGAAGGCTCAGAACCAACCATAAAACTGGCTTCTTTGTTCATCCTGGGAGGATGACTACGGGTTTGCCTCTTTTGCTCTTCGCTCATCCTAAAAGATGGATGATGGATGATGATTTGCTGGTTGTACATTAAAAGGTGATCTCCACAAAACTCCAGTACTATCTGAAAGGGAAGCTGGACATTGAGATGGTCCCAGTACCTGCAGCATGGTACAGAGTTGAGGGTCCATTGTGAATTCCTTGTTGCAAAATTATGCTTAAAGTGATCTTACATCTAGAAAAGGAATCAGCAACCAGGGGTGAGGGCACAGTGGGAATCTGGCATTAAACTCACTTGATTTACAAATACTCAAAGAGATAAAACATTCAAGTGCTCAGGTTACAATCTGTGCAGAGTAACCAATGGTGCCAGTATTTATATTGCAGCTTTATCAATCAATAACTTTAACAATAGGCAATTAATCAATACCTTTAACAACCCTGGGAGAGGATGACATCTCTGGTAAATCGGAATGTGGTGCTATAGAACCATGCCTTAAATACTCATCCTTCTGTCACAGCTGAAATGTCTGACTGAATCCTGGAAGGTGCTGAGTGCCTCCGGTTTTCAGGAGGTGATTGTGAAGTCATTTTTTATTCCTGCTAGTAAATATATGTGTGTGTTTTTCATAGGGACATGTGGAATGCAGATTTTGTGACTGTGACATCATCTTCCTGACTCTGTCCTGCCAAGTGTCCCAGTGGCAGTGGATTTCAGACATGCTACCTCTAATGGGCAGAATTGCCTTCTCTACTATAACTCTATGTTCCAGGCACTTGCCAAAGAGAGTCTATATCAAGTTTATTTCACAAATAGATCTGTAGATGTTTCCCCACTGAAACCTGACCATTTCAACATCTTTAAGGAGGAAGAGCAACTGCCCCTGGGCTGCTCTCAGCACCACTCGTAGCTTGTTGCTAATTCAGAAAACAACCCACAGCATCAATTGGCAACAGCATCCCTGATTAATCCATGTTCTCTATCAAGACGCTCTGTACTGTGCGAAAATCTTAGTGAACAGTCTTGTACACCATGTAAGCCCATTAAAATGATGGTCTGATTCTCTAAAGGTTTGGCTATATGGCTTCCCATAAAAAGTTTCATAAACCACCCACAATCAGCCGCCTTAATCCTCAATTCCTAAAAGCATATTGTGCACAGAGTGACACGCTGAAAAATGAGAGGAGTTCTCTGGGCACAGCACCAGAACTCGACTGCTAATTGTGGAAATAAATAACAACAGCTCCTAGAGACCCAGTGTTTGGGTTGTTTGGTTGGTTGTTTGTTTATCCTCCCTACCAGCAAGATTTCTCCATGGGTGGAATATGGAAGAAAGAAATGAAACAAACAAACCAACCCACCCACTATTGCAGAAGTTTGATTAAATGCAATACGTTGTGTGTGTATTTTGGGCTTTTTTTCTCTGGGAGGGTCATCAGGAAATGGAAAAATCAGGCTGTTTTGAAATTGAAATTCTCTCTTTTACAGCCATCCAACAGCGGCCAGCAGCTTGATTTCTCTGCTAAGTATGAGGCCCAAGGGCAACCAAGCATTGCAAACAACGCATGGCTGACAAGGAGACATTCTGCAATTCAAGTTGACGTAAAATCCTCCTCCTATACTTTTCCCAGATCTTGTTTTAGCTCCAACTAGCTGCTGAACAGTTGTCCTGATGAAGCCCATCGCTGCTTTGATGCTTGTTTTCAACAAGTTTGACAAATCTTATGGCTTTTCTGTCTTGGGAATAACCTTTGTTGCCATTCTTGAGTGCTGGGGATCTGCTGGGGGAGTCCCAGCTATCCATTGCATGTGCACAGACCACCCGTGGGGATGGTCAGGTCTCCCAGTGTTTCCTGATAGATGTTGTATGATCCATGAAGTCTCTAGACCCTCAGAAGCTCATTGTTAATTCACAACCTGGGTGGATCCAAGCTGCATTGAGTTCAGAGGATGCCAGTGAAAAGCCCTATCTCTCCACTCTGCTGGGAACATGGGAGCTGGATTTAAGAATCCTTGCCTACCAAGCTCCACTGTTAGGATGATCTATCTTACTGTGTTAATTGGGATTTATATAAAAGTCTGTATGTGTCTGGACATAGTTTAAAATCATATTGCACACTGAGTGACTACATGCATCTTTCTCTTTGGCTATACTCTCTTACTTTGATGACAGCAGCAGGGAGCGTACAGAGTCCTAATTGCCACGAGATCATCTTCTGTTTCGATCTACTAATGTGTAATCATCCAAATGCTGCTGGGATGTGCAGCAGGCCAGTCAGTGGCCTGCAAAGGGACGATTTTGAAGACTTTTGGCCTGTGCATGCAGGTGGGCTAAGCTAGAGGCGTTGGACATTCTGACTATTTACTCTCTGAAGATGAGCAGCAAACTCTGCTGCAGCTAATTCTTGGTCGAACTCCTTAATTTACATTGACCTATAGGCTTATAACATAGATAGAGTCTCAGGGACAAAATAGAAACATATTCCTATGTCCTTAGTAGGGGTAATACAGCTGAAAACAAAGACTTTGGCTGAAGGGATCAAAAGCCATAGCTGAGAAGGAAAGCTTTGATTTTTGATGTCAGTGGTCGGTACTGTTAATAAAAGCCAACTTGCCCAGCAGCAACAACCAGCTGACATGCAGCATATGCCTTGGAAAAGAGCAATGATTTTTCACACGCCAAATTAACTATTGACCCTTGAAGTGTTCTTTTATGTCAGTGGTATCAGTCATCGAATCTTTCCTTTTTCACACCTACCTGATGTGTATGAAGAAAGTCTGTCATTACACAACAGGTGGAGAGAGATTGGTGATAATCCAGTTTGCAGTGACTTATAACTTTCCTAGTTACTGACTTCCAAAGTGACAATTTTCAGAAGATGTGTCGTTGCCCATGGTGGGGCTTTGGACTAGATGATCTTTAAGGTCCCTTCCAACCCACATCATTCTCTGATTCTATGTGCCTGAAGCTTATCTGTCAAGGTTAAGAAATCCAGTTAGTTCTGCATTTTGTCTCTGCCAGCGGCCACTAATCGATGCCTCGGGAAGAAGTCCAGAAAATCGGATCTAGAGGGTGTTTCTTCCTTTGTCATTTCGTTCAAGCTTTTGGCAAGGAGCTGTCAAGGGGCTGCTTGAGTTGAGAGTGCATGTGGACTACGTAACACAGTAATCACTGAAGTACTTTCCCTGTGTGAATTTATTTACTCTCTTCTCAAACTCATTTGAACTTTTAGCCTCCAAAATATCCTGGGGCAACAAGTTCAGAAATGTAATTAAGTTTTTTTTTTGTGAAAACTGTTTTCTTAACCTAATACTGTTACACAGCTCTACAGAGCTCAGGAGCCGTGACAAATAAAGACCATATTTTTTTTCAGAATAATAAGTATCTCTCAAGCCTTTCACTGTAGCTTTGAAAGCTTTCCCTATCCTTGAGAAATAAGCTGTGAAAGCTGTGATCACAGTCGCAGCTTGCATAGGTGGCATTGGAAACTATCAGTAAAGCAGAAGCATGGCTCCAGATCCTGGTTCTATCCTCCATCTGGGTATCCTTCTCTCCAAGGGTGCTGTTTGAGAGGCTTACAGCTTTTCACATCTGTCCCTCCCACACTGTAGAGGTATGCAATATCTTCATAACTTTACCTCTGAGCACAGCCAAGGAAAGTTTGACATCCAAGAGCCCAATTCCTGTGACAAACTTTGAGTTTGAGTTACCAGGTATTGCTAGATAACAGAAATAATTACAAAAATACTGTCACTGAAATTTTCTATTTAAAAACTTCCCTTGTAGACTCCAAATATCAGTGCAAAGCAAATCTTGGGAGCTACATAGAATTTTCATCTTAGTTCCAAGTACTAGAACCTTGTTCTGCATGGAAGAGAATATCATGAATAGGCCAGGTTACATTAGTGAGCGGGTCCCATCTGTCCCCTGCTACAACTCAATTTGATTTCATTCATTCTCTTTTGTCTCTTTCACTTTGGAGCAGATTTTTGAGAATCTCACTACAGGCACCAGGGCAACTGCTTAGTATTCAAAATTGCTATTAAGAATCCACAGAGATATCTCACAAACAATAGGACTGGCCACTTTCTCCAGGTATCATTTCATCAGGCTCTTTAGAACCCCAAAAAAGAAGGCAAAGACATTTCAAACAGTTATTTAGTGAGGTTAAAATATCATTACAGCTTGCAGCTGGCCAGCGTCAATGGGATTGTAAGGGCTTCTTTGAGCTTCTACTTGTTCTTTTCTTGTGACAATATTAAGAGGGTATAGATATAGAGGAAGCTCTTCTGGCTTTGTTTAAATTTTAAATAGGCTATAGAAATGCTGCTCTGTAGAATTTGATTAAAACTGAACTGAATAAAAATCTCCTTCCATTTTTACTTGTGTGGACTGGCACTACTCACCATATAATAAAGGCATCATTTATGTAATACTCTATCTGTAATATGCATATTCAGAAATGTCCATTAAAAATCAGCTTTCCACTGACATGATTTTAAAGTTCCAGCATCAATTTGCGTTTTCATGGTGATACAAAATAACTCTGGCTCCATTCCCCCGTACATTAACACCGGCAAGTAACAGAAAGTTGATTCTTAATGTGGAGAATGAGATTTGCAAAGATGAAGAGTGAAGTCATCCTCCTACTGAAATCCATGGCAAAATCCCCACAGGCTTCAGGTAAGCCCATTTTTCTCCATGGATGCATTGCTTTGCTACTCACAGTCCAAGTTGATCATTAGCCTTGCCTAAAACAGGGAATGAACCCTGTGTTGGCTCTGTCTTCTTCATCACTGCTGCAGGGAAGCACAAACCCCAATTCAGTCCTGGGAGGTCCATGTACATTATGGTAGCTTCTTCCCCGTTATCAAAACCTGCCCTAGAACCCCGCATCTGCAGCCTCAGACCATGTAATCTCTTGGCACTACTTCTTACTTGAGGACTCTTGCCTTTGTCCAGTTCTGGGCTTCCCAGCTCCAGAGGGACAGGGAACTTCTAAAGAGAGTCCAGCACAGGGCCATCAAGATGATCAGGGGACTGGAGCATCTTCTTTATGAGGAAAGGCTGTGGGACCTGGGGCTGTTTAGTCTGGAGAAGAGGAGACTCAGGGGGGATCTCATTAATACTTACAAGTATTTGTAAGGTGCAAGACAAGAGGATGGTGCAGCAATTCTTTCTGTAGTTTCCAGTGACAGGACAAGGGGTAACAAACAAAAGCTGGAACACAAAAAGTTCAATTTAAACATACGGAAAAACTCTTTCACTGTGAGATGAGGGGTCCCTGGCCCAGGCTGCTCAGGGAGGGTGTGGAGGCTCCTTCATGGGAAGTCTTCAAAACCCATCTGGACACGTTCCTGTGTGACCTGATCTAGGTGGGAGCTGCTTCTGCAGGGGGGTTGGACTAGATGAACTTTAGAGATCCCTCCCAACCACCACCATTCTATGATTCTGTGATTCTGTGATTCTCCTTTGCCCCCATGCACTGGTACAATGGCCTGTAGCATTACCACAACACTTTCAATGTGTAATTGAGGAGTTCCCTCAGCTGAGAGTCGAAAAAGATGGGCTCATCCCTTGGTTTTCTCCAGTGCAGCCAAAGGCTGAAACACCTTTGGAGAAGCCCATGTTTCCACTGATGACAAAGGGAGTCTGCTCTCCGACTAATTACTGGACCTTGCCAAGGGTAAAGGTGAACAAGCCAGCGTCCTCAGCTCTTGTACACCTCCACAACAATAAATACAGCACCTATCTTCCCCCAGATTCATATTATCTCAAGTGGGGAAACTCTCATAGCTGTTGTTGCAAGTTCTCTGAAGATTTGAGTTGTGCACCACTCAGCATTTAAATTTCTCTTCCCATCAACTCAGCAAAATGACTTTCATAACCCCTAGAAGAGATCATATGGAACAAGATAAAAGTTTTCTTAAGATGATCAAGGGGCACATAGGAACACAGTGCCTGTGTCATTCCCTGCTAGGATTTTGGGCTTCTTTAGTTATATCTGCATTTCACCCTGCAAGATGGAGCTGTGTGCCCCAGGCAAGAAGAGGTCAGTTTGACCTTTTACCAGTTCTCTGGCTGGGTTTTGTTCCCAGGTTTTGTGTTACTTTCCTTACTGGGATGCTGCTTCTAATGATCTGCTTGGTCTCTTGCTTAAAAATGTAATCAATCCAAGTTCTAAGAAACACAAAGGTCATAAAGCCCAGCTGTTGAAGCTACTAGGTGCAAGCGCAAGAAATATATTGAGGACTGGTATTAAAGACTCATGGTTTGGTGGTGAAGCTGTATTTATATGCAGTACACAATATCTGGGAGATGTTAATTGTTTTCAGTCAATCATACTTGTTCCTCTGTGAGGAGTCTGTGTGGAGTCACTTGTGCTTGGTAACAGGGAGAGGTGGCTGTAGTGCTGCTCCCATAAACGGTTCCCAAAACTTCCCCTTGGTCTGAGTTTTGGACTCACCTCTGGCACAGCTGGGCCAATCTGGTGCCTCTGACAGCACTATTTAAGAAAGGAAATTTGCAGTCTATAGGGGGAGGTGTAAGAGTATGGCAACCTGAACCCTCCAGTCCGAGAAAGAGGAAGGGAGGAGGAGCATCGCACCAGAGACCTCCCTGCAGCCCACTGCGAGAATGCAGGCTATTCCCCTGCAGCCCATGGAGGGCAAAGACAGGATTAACCATTGCCAGAAGCTCTGGGAAGACCCTGCACCAGAGTGAGTTTTGGAGACCCTGTGCCAGACGAGGTGAGCGCTTTGGACTCTGACACAGAGGAAATGCAGTGGACCTGCAACTCTTAGGATGAATCATTGGATTGTTCTGTGTGGGACTAAGGTATGTGAAGGACCCTATTCTGGAGCAAGGAGGATTAGTGAGGAGCCAGAGGTGAGACAAGTGGCAGAAGCCATCAGAAAATGACTAACTGAAACCCCCATTCCCTACCCTCCTAGGCTTTTTGAGCGGGGGTACAAGATAAAGACACTGGGATCAGTGCTCTGAACCTGAGAAGAGGGGAGAGATGAGGGGAAGGTGGTCTTAAAGGGCTGATTGTGCTCCTCATCATCATGCCAGTCTATGTTTTTCTTATTTGTTATGGTTTTGGTTTGGTTTTGTTTGGTTTCTTCTCCAAATTGAGCAGTCTTGTCTGTTTTGCCTGGGACTGTAAGTGGTGAGTGAACCCTCTCTGTCCTTAGGGTGTTCCAAAGGCACCTGGTACTCATGTCTGATCAAGGTCCTTTGTTCCTGGATAGGCCTAAACCACGACACTTCTACTGAAAAACTACCCACAGACCTACAATGCCAGGGTTTAAAAAGGAAAGAAGCCACAACCAGCTCTTGAAAATTGTGTGAAACCAAGTGAGAGATCGTCCCGTGACTGCTCAGGACCCATAGGGTGGCTTATGTCTGACTGGATATCACTGACTCATTAGCCCCAGTCAAAAGCACATTCCAAGTTTCAACTACCCACAGATCTCCATGGTGTATACTTAATTTTAAAACAATTAAAACAGCTGGTTGGGAAGTTGAACAGCAGTAGAGGGCATAGAAGCTGCAAAAAACATTATTTATTTTGTAAGAAACTATCAGTCCTGTCAGAGGGAAGTTCTGCCTGCAACAGACTGGGCTGTTGTGATAAAAAGGAGAGCATATGGGAAGCCAGTTTAACAGCTTTACCTTATAGATGAGGCCCCCATCCACTACGGAGCAGAAATAATCATTCTTAGAATCAAAGAATAGTAGGGGTTGGAAAGGACCTTTAAAAATAATTTATTCCACTCCCCCTGCAGAAGTAGGTCCCACCTAGATCAGGTCACACAAGAATGTGTCCAGGTGGGTCTTGAAGCCCTCCAAAAAAGGAGCCTCCACACCCTCCTGGCCAGCCTGGGCCAGGGCTCCCTCACCTCACAGTGAAATAGTATTTTCTTTTGTTTAAATGGAACTTTTTTTGTTCCAGCTTCTCCCATCACCCCTTGTCCTGTTGCTAGATACAATAGAAAAAAGTTCTACCCCAGCTTCTGACACCCACCATTTAGATGTTTGTAAATATTAATAAGATTCCCCCTCAGTCTTCTCTTTCGTAGACCAAACAGCCTCAGCTCTCACAGCCCTTCCTCTTATGAAAGATGTTCCAAATAATAAATAACAAGGCTCACATTGTTCTGTGGACCGTAGGGATGGATTTACTGTATGGAATGTGGTTCTTGTGTTTTGCAACCCTCTCCCCACACCTAATGGTTTTGGTGCCTGAGATGAGTGCTCCTCGAGTTCTGTGATGTAGAAAAGGCAAACCTCTGGGTAGCAGCACACTGCAACTGTCCTGTCTTGGCATCACCCAGAATACAACTCCTTGTCTGGACGTGAGGAGTCAGGTGAGCATCTGCAGAATTCCTGAATCCTAGAATGGTGGGGGTTGGAAGGGACCTGCAGACCTCATCCAGCTCAAGCAAGTTCCCCTCGATCAGGGAACACAGGTGCGTTTAGAGCCTCCACACCCTCCCTGAGCAGTCTGGGCCAGGGCTCCCTCACCTCAGCACCAAGGGAGTTTCTCCACCTGTGCCAGTAGCACTGCCTGTGCTCCAGCCTGTTCCCCTTGTCCTGTCACTGGCCACCACTGAATAAAGACATTTTCTGAATAACCCCACAGTTTATGTATTTATAAGCATTGATGAGGTCCTTCTCAGCCTTCAGAAGAGAGCACAATCTTGGTGTCTCTTGAAGATTAAGGTCTTCAGCCTTCTCTTCTTTGGTCTAAATAGCCCAAGGTCTCATAGCCTTTCCTCCTCAGACAGATGTTCCAGTGCCCTGATCATCTTGGTGGCCCTCCACTGGCCTCTCTGCAGCAGTTCCCTGTCCCTCTGCAGCTGAGGAGCCCAGAACTGGACGCAGGACTCCAGATGAGGCCTCATCAGGACAGAGTGGAGGAGGAGGAGAACATCCTTCAACCTGCTGCCCACATTCTTCTTGATGCACCCCAGGCTCCCAGGGTACATTGGTTCTCATGTTTATTTGCTACCCAACAGCACTCCCAGGTCAAGCTTTCCAGCAGATCACCCCTGGTCTGTCCTGGTGCATGGGGTTGTTCCTCCCCAGATGCAGGTCTCTGTCCTTGCCCTTGTTGAACCCCATTGAGGTTCTTTTCTGTCTAACCTCACAACTTTGCATATGTTCCATACAATCTGAAATCTGATGTATCTTTTTGTTCCCAGAGAGAACCTACCAAAATGAAGTAAAGCTACACCTCCTAAATGTTCCTCCAACCCTTGTCACTGACGAGCAAAGCTGAAAGCAAAAAGCACCCACCAGATCTTTACAGGAACAACATCAATCATTTTTCTTGAAAAATTCAAACCTATTCAAAGTACCTCCCCATAAAGCCAGCTTCAGGAAAGTGGCTTCCAGCAGGGCAACTAGCTTGAACTCATTTTGATGCATCCAAACAATCTCCATCCATACTGCTGACTTCCAGGCACTAAGGATCAAAAGCCACCTCCCTTGCTAAGTTTGCAAAGCCCTTCTCAGCTATACCTGCTTTCTCGCTGGAGAAAATAGGCACAAAGCTATCATGATTTTCCTTAAATCAGTAGTGGGGCAGAGTACGTTACAACGTAGCTCTTGAGGCCAAGAGCATGGTTCTGGCTTGCAAAGCATCATCTCCCATCATCGCTGTTTTGCCCCTTCAAATTTTCCTACTGTATATTTATAGCTTTACAGATGAACCCTGCCCCGAGCTTTATTTCCTTCCTCCAGATTTAATCTTTTTTTATTAACACCACTTAGTGCTGATCTATGTATGAACCCTGTAATACCCTGCTGACACAAAAAAATGTTGACACATCAAGTTGAAGTGCCGAAGCTACCGTTTTCCGGTGGCTTTTTGAAATGATAACAAGCGACACTTATCATTTGCCGTCTGATCCACTTGTGCAATAAGCAAAAAGCCGAGCAAACTGCTATTCCCCTGCACAAAGCAGTAATTTGTGTGGCACAGTCAGACCAGCTCGGGTTGCACGGGGAATGAAGATCAAAGGGGAAATTCACCTGCCTGTCTTGTTTGCTATTGATCTGAATCGTTGCCACTTTATCAGTAGCACTTTGCCATCACCCCTCAGAGATCAGAGCCTCCTATATCTCCCCAGCTCTTTTATTTATAGAACCATTTAATAAATACATTTTCCTTCCCTGGTCTCCTGTTTTGGTTTTGTTTTTTTTTTTTTCTTAGTTCTGTTTTGTTTGACCAGCAGAAACCAAGGGTTGCCTGCAGTGTCAAGGAAAAAGAAGGGTATATGGCCTCAATTCAGCAAAGCGTGTAAATACGTGCTCGGCTTTGAACAGGGCAGGTAAATATGCTTGAGATTTTGAAATGCAGCTGTGTGACACAGAAGCAAATGCCACAGGGGGAAGGAATTGATGAGCTGAATATTTGTTTTCCATCTTGGCCTCCCCCTCTAGTTTGTTACTGGTAATTACTGGGGTGATTGGGCAGAGCAAAGAGCCGCCTGAAGAAGAGGCAAAGGAACTAACGAACCCCAGTTGTATGTCTGTGTTACCCTCTGAATGGTAAAAGGGATGAGAAAGACTATAAAAACAGAGAGGGGAAAAATGAAATCCCAAACCATGCAGCTAAGAAATGAATAAATGACTCTTTTCTTCACGCTGCCAGTGTTACACAACCTGCCTGCATTGGATTGAGACCTACGTGATCCTCTTCTAATTGAAATCACTTTACCTTGACCTCCAACAGTAAACTGAAAGCTTGTTGCTCTTGCTGCCAGCAAAGCATCAGCAGTAGGTTGTAGGAAATCCCAGCTGGGGACATGAGCTGCATTCACATGGCATTAATCTCACACTAAGTGGCACTAAGTCAGGAGGTACCAGCAAGTCTGTAAAACAGCCACTGTGCCCATCGAATACTGCTGTCTGTGTGTCTGCCCAGGTTGATACTTTCCCTGGCTGCTGTCTTTTCTCTCCTGCTTGAAGTTATAGAAGTACAGCAAATAAGGCTGGAAGGAACCCTAGAAAGTCATTTAATGAATGCCCTTGATCTAAGGTGAGATGAGCTAAACTTACACCATCAATGCAAGGTATTTGTTAACCAGCACTGGAGATCTGACAGCTCTCTGAGCAACCTGCATCAGGGCTTTGATAGTCTTTCCCATTCAGATCCTTTCACTCCTCAGAGATCCTGGAGATGGTGTGGATACCTGATCAGTTCAGCTGGATTTGTATGTACAGTTCTGAATAAGATTCATAGGGTTTTCTGGAGGGTTTTTATGGTATTTTGACACTATTAATGAACAAATGCTGACCTATAGAGAAGAGCAGGGACAGGGTAGGTTACCTTAGCAGTTGCTGCCCCATACTTCACCAGTTCTTTGGAACATAGGTTATTTATTTTTATCAGTGACAGCTCAGGTCCCCTCTCTGTGTCCCCTCTCTTTTGAATGGCACTCCCAAAAAAAAGCCTTGGCTTTTCCTTTGTTGAGCTGTTGACTACAGTAGCATATGACAGGTCCTGGCACAGTTGGAACTGTGCTGTACAGGGCAAGAGCTGAAAGCTGATGCTGGGAGTCTCCTTTTCTTTTCTTTTCTTTTCTTTTCTTTTCTTTTCTTTTCTTTTCTTTTCTTTTCTTTTCTTTTCTTTTCTTTTCTTTTCTTTTCTTTTCTTTTCTT
>WBNH01002591.1:0-44261 GCA_013401255.1 Urocolius indicus | reverse complement strand
CCCCTCCCCCCCCCCCCCCCCCCCCCCCCCCCCCCCCCTCCCCCCCCCCTCCCCCCCCCCCCCCCCTCCCCTCCCTTCCCCTCCCTTCCCTTCCCTTCCCTTCCCTTCCCTTCCCTTCCCTTCCATCAATCACAGATGGCTTTGTTCCAACCAAGAAGCTGACAGAGTGGGGTAGCTGCCATTCCCTGGTGAAGTTCAGTCCTCCTTTACTAACTGGGATTATCTTCAAGTATTTGTTTTAATGAAGCAAGAATAACTTAAAACAAATACAGGTCAGTATTTAATGGAACTGCAATCCAGCTCTTCATGAAGATGTGCTGCATTTTAATACTATTGCAGGGGTATTACTGGCTTTGCAGAGAACAAGTGGATTTCAGACATGAGGTCAGCTCCACAAAATGAAAGCACAATAAACAAATATATGGACAGCTTCTCAGTATTTTACTCACAGCTCAAAGTTCCTGGTACTGCAGTGCAGGAGCTTCGAGGCTAATTCCTGGGGGAAAAAAAGCACTATTTTTCACTGGTCAGTTGCTTGAGTTACTCCTAGACCATCTGCTGCAGTATATAGGATCAAACGGTCCAATTTAAAGTTAGGGATAGAAATGATTCGTGGACAGAGGAGTGTGAACCTTCTTGGGATGTCACTCTCGTCCTCACCTCCTCATAGTGACAAAGGCACAGAGCTGCCCTGTCCCCTCTACAAAGAGCAAAGTTTCAAGGCTCTGCATTGGTCTGCAAGCCTTGTGTTACAGATGAAGGAAGAGGTGAGAAGGTTATGTAGTAGTAGTATACTACCACTACAGAGGTGTAGTAGGAGAAAGAAGATTATGAGATGGATGAGCTGGGACCGAAGTTTCTTAGAATATTAAGTACTGGGGCCCTTCAAAGTTGTTGGAGAAACTCCCAGTGGGCTTTTGTGATGCCCTAGAGAAGGTGTAGGCTGATCATAACCAACAAACCTTTGCGGTTCCCCCTGTCCTAATTACTTTCCAGGGTATTATCATACTAATACGTGAGCATCACATTTCTCTCTCTCTCTCTCTCTCTCTCTCTCTCTTTTTTTTTTTAATCTAAACTTGTGAAAACAGTGCAGCATTAGGAGTGTGGTAATAAAGGAAAAACGTTAACATGCAATTCCCTTATGCTTTTGAAAAATTACTTCATAAATGCAAAGTAAAATATTTTCCTTTTTATTACCTGACAATTACATATTAAGAATTTCTTTTTATGTTTAAAAACATATGCAATACGGGCAGGCAGGCTCCAAAATGTAATTGCTTTCTTTCTATAAGAATCAGATGTCATTTTCTCCAAACTAAACTCTGAAGAGAGATAGGGGAAGCAAATTGTTGTATGCATTAAATTTTGAAACATCTGATAGCATTCCTCAATTAAACTATTTAAATGAAAAAAGATTGCTTTACAGCTCTATCATATCCACTGAATAAAACCTCTGTTGAGGCAAATTGACAGTGGCAGGTACCAAATGCATTGGCCTTAATGAGACTGGACAACCTAATAGAGGTCATTGGTAATTGTTATTATATACAATATTGCACTGTCAAAAAAAAACCCTTAAGCTACACACATTGCTCAAGACATCTGAGTTTCATTGCTGCAAAGGAAGGCTTTTATCTTCCTATGTAAAGCAATGTTATTGTTGATTTTCATCATGAATTACAGGCTACTCTCTAAAGGTGTCATAGCAAACAGAGATGGTCACCATTGCCATCTTGTGAAAGACTTTCAGGAGGTGTCAGGAACCTCACCTGAAACACTTTTTCAACAATTTCAGTGGCAGCTGGGTTGGAGTTGTAATCATGTGTCCTAGCTCAAACCTTGTGGATCCACTGGAAAGAGGCCTGTTGACTGAGCTGTCCTGCAACCAAGCTCTGTGGGAGTTTTTTGATGCTCAGCTGCTGCAGAAGCAGCAGGAATTTGTCCCTGTGATGATATCGATTCTCTGTCACTTGACAAAAATGGTAGCTCTCAAGATTTAATTTGTGGGAAGAATTAACTCTTGTTGACTCCTTGTCCTACTGTGGTAATATTAAAATGAGGTCTTGTAAAGATGAATCACATTCAATCTTGCCAGAATATCCAACATCCTCCAGGTTCCTACAAGCATTCCCTTCTGGCCTGTGGGTCAAATTTTCTGCTCTGTTGAGAGTTTATCCGAACGACAGTGGTGATCTTCTCCTTCTGAGTTTACAGTAAATATTATCAAGATTATAAATTATTTTGAACTATTTCTAACAATCAGGAATTCACCAATAAGTGTTCCAGAAATTTCAGCCCTCTGGGGTGTGGGCTCACGTATCTTTCCTAGCACACCCATGGCCATGTAATCACCTGGTACTTTGTCTACCAAACATCCTCTTATGAGGTCCTGATCTCTATCTCCACACAGGGAATAGCTGATAGCTTCACAAGTTGCTTCATGTGGCTGGATAGCACAGAGTCTACTTTCAGATTTCAGCACAGCTAGCTGAGCATCCTTTTTGGGGCCTGTAACACAAAAATGACAATAGGTTTCCCTAACAAACAGCTTTATCCTGATACAACCTGTGCTCCTTGACTAAAAAAATATCCAGCCAACCTCTTGATTACTAGGAATATCTGGCAGTTGGCAAAATCTTGGTACAAGCCTCCCCCCCTCCATCCTGTCTTCTCCTTGAAATGCTGTGCCAAAATAGCTAGTATCTGCTGAGTATTTTACAAAGTACAAAATGTGTGTCCATTTAAGCTAATAAAATATTAAATAACATTAAAGCCATGATATTTAGTTCTCCATATTCCTGTAACTTACATGGACTCGTATACTTGGGCAAAGTGAGCAGAAGACATGGCCCTTCCTGACTGGCTGCTGCTTTGTGCTCAGCTCTGCACAGAAACACAGAGACACTCCACCAGTGTGAAGTGAGTTTGTACTTCAACAGTCTGCTGCTGTCAGCCAGGGACAGGATCTTCTCTGGGGCCAAATCCTTGCCCACTCTACTCCTACATGACCGTGCTGGACTCTTGCAATCCTCTGACCTGCTGCACATATGAGTCGCTGGGTAGGACCTCATGGAGGTATAAGAAAGGGTTGAAACCACATCAAGGTTGTCAGTCATCTTCTGAAACTCTCATTCTACTTAGATTTTTTTTACTCTGTGTTTTACCCTTATTTCAGAGACTTGAGCTCCTGAGCTGGGTGTTGCAAATGATTAAGGTCATCACTGCAATATTTTAACAGAAGCAAGATTTTTATGGCTGTGAAAACTGCTATGGGGAAGAGAAAGAGCTATGCAGGCACCTAGCAGACAAATGCAAGTAAAAATCTGCTTTGGATAATACAAATATCTTTATGCAATTAATATAGTAACTCATACTGGTAGAGTGGTTGAAATAAATCAGTTTCTTTTTCTTTCAGTGTGGGGGACTTCCAGGGAAGTACAGTACAAAGGTCCTTTCTATAGCTGAAAAACAGCATTATCTTTCCTTTTTTTTTTTCCATACCATGCAGGCAGCTGATGCACAAAAAGATGTAATTACAATCTGACATGGAAGTGATTGTCTGAGCCTGAAAATCAGTAATGTTAACTCTTCTCAAAATAAATTTCAATTTGATCCTGTGAATTTTACATTGAAATGAGTTTTTTCTTTAAAACCCTGGAGAAAACAGCCTGGCATGTGTGCATTAGCAAATAGCTCTGCAAATCTAGGCTAAAGTGAATATTCAATTTCAGGAGGTCAAATTGAGATTCACTCTCAACAACGAAATGACTGAGCCACGTGAGCCGAAGTTAACTCTCTTGTAGACATGACAGAGATTTTACCTGTTACTAAGGTATTTGCCCCTAAGCCTCCCCTTTACAGTCTCAGTGACATTTATGTCCAAAGCCATATCCATTTGCAGTTGGTCAAGTACCTAACATCTCAGCTGTGAATATCCTGAAACAGATTGTTTTGCAGTTTGCCTTCAAGACTCAAGGAGACTTTTCCTGTGGTTTCAAGCTATCAACAAGCAGATTTAAGCTGTTTCTTGCTTCCCTACTGACTTCTCCATCCTTATAGTTAAAAGCACTGGAGCTGAAGAAAGAAGATTTCTAGGAAATACTCAGTGAAAAGCAACAAAATCAATCTTACCACTGTCCCCAGACCTTAAAAAAAAATCTGACCACCACTGGTTGCCATCAAGTACCAGGCAAGACTTAACTCTAGCACTGTATTGTCAACCTGTTTAGGTTCTCCTCTGTGCAGTGTACACAGTGGGAATAGTAGACCTTGATTAGGCAGAGGTTTTCTACATTTTGAGACCTCTACTGCAATTAAGCAGCATACACAACACAAGGCCATTGCTTGAGCCTTGTTTTCTTTATTAGTATGTACATAACTTGAGAGGTGAAGTCCCTCAGAGCCTCTCTCCTTAAACAGTAAAATACATGCATGACCTGAAAGCCATCTCCTTAGCATTTTTAATCTTTGGGTCTAATTTTGGCACCAATCACCAGAGTTCCTGGAGTTTCTTGCTTGCTGTTTGAAAATCATCCAGGGGAGTGCAGCTGGGGAGATTGCAAATCCTCTGTCTTCCTCTGGAAAGACTGCAAATTCTTCAGCATTTTCTCAGCAAGGCCACATGAAACTTTAACAAAAACTCTCTATTCTCCTACAAGCAATTAGGAATTTCTTTCCTTCACTTTCCCTAGGTCACAAAGAACAAATCCCATTCTGCAGTAGGGTCATTGGCTGTATAACGATAGGTCATAGACTAGCACTCCATTAACACCATGACTGTGAGTGCAGCTGATACCAAACCACAATAGCCACATGCTGTTACCAGCATCCACACAAGGGCTTCGAGCTCTGACTTGTGCTGACTGTCTCTGCACACAGCCTTTACTCAGTGACAGCACATCCTTCTGCTCTCTGACTCTGCCCTGCAGGGAGCCTACGTTGTGCCATTGCATGGTCTCTCTGCTCCAGACCTGAGGAGGGGCAGGGGCACGGGCAGGGTCACCTTGACAGTGGCATATTCCCATTTCTCCAGTAAATGGCACCTGAGAACTGTCTGTAAAAGTCATATAGTGTAAGGGTTAATAGTTCAATGTGGAGTGGTAACATACATCTCTGATGTGCTACTAGAGAAGACCTGTTCTTATGGAAGAAGGCTCAAGCTAAAAATCTTTGTGCAAAATGGATGTGGCCTTGTGAGGAATATAACCAGTGGACTAGAGGGAGCATTGAAAGAGGCTGGGATTTTTCACCTGAAGAGAAAGGGTTGACCAGGTCATATTCCTTTATGTATATTTATAGAGCCCAAGCTTTAAATGCTCATGAATGAAAATCTGGGCTTAAGTAACGTAACGTGGTGGAAGTTACACAAGAAACTGAGTTTTGGGTTTGAATTGTTGGTAAGAAAATTGTGTATTGCAGATGATTTCCCCAAGTTATACAGGGCCAGAGTACTTTGTTAACCTCTCACATGCACTTTGCCCTATGCAGGGCAAAGGAAGCTCATATCCACAGGTTCGAACATATAAAGCCTTAGTTCATCAACGGCTTTGCTTTAGAAGACGTGACACACAGAGACCCTGAATATGTTGTAGGACTGATGGGGCCCTGTGTCTGCTTACATATGTCCCTTCCTTGGAAGATAAGGGCACTCTTGAGGGCTGATGATAGACAGCCCCTGATGGCTCATACTGCAGTTTTGCAACCTTCATTGGTAAACAACCAACAGCTCAGGGCTTACAGAATCCTTCCAAGACCACAGAAGAAGCTCCTCTGGAGCTTCTCTTGGACATAAGATTCAACATGATCACCATCCAACTCCTTTCAAGAGGATGAAATCCAGGACATCAGCCAATGCTGGCCTTCAGGAGTGGAGAGAAGTAAAACAAGGTCAATGGGAACATGGTTGTGTTTCACTGCCTCGCAGCTCTGCCATCAGCCATCTGGGCAATGGAGGACACAGCATGGTGGTTGCCCATCACCATGACAAGAGGTGAAAGCTGGAGCTGCTTGTCACGACACTCTCAGTAACATATTTCAATATGTTTTACATATAATCATAGAATTGTTAAGGCTGGAAAAGATCTTCAAGCTCATTGAGTCCAACCCCTCCCCCCACGCTGCAGAGCCCACCACTAGCCCATGGCCCCCAGCCCCATGGCTCTGCAGCTTTGCAGTATCTCAAGGGATCTCACCAACTCCCTGGGCCACCTATGTTAGTGTCCAACAACTGTCTCAGATATAAAGTTCTTCCCAATCTCCAATCTAAACCTCTCCTGGAACAACTTGAGGCCGTTTCCTCTTGTCTTGTCATTCTTTAGTTGGGAAAAAAGACTGACCCCCATCTCACTACAACCTCCTCTCATATAGTCACAGAGACTGATCATGTTTCGCCTCAGCGTCCTCTTCTCCAGACTAAACACCCTCGGATCCCTCAGCTGCTCCTCATAAGACATCTCTAGACGCTTTCCCAGCTCTGATGCCTGTCTCTGGACACACAATAACGGCCATAGCCCCACAAATGGCCCAGCAAGCCAGACTACAAGATGGGTTTTCATTTTGGCCTTAAATGAATTCACCGAATTGGCACCTCTGACGTCAAGTGGAAGTGTATTCTGCAAATCTCAATCTATTTTATAGGGAAACACTATTGATTTTTTTATCGTCTTGGTCTGTTTTTTCCACCTCTCTCCTCCCAACTCCCACCTTCAGCAGGATTGAATGCTTTGATTTAAGAGAGGTTGTTTAGTGCAAGAGACCCTCTTGGTGGCGAATTAGAGGATGGCTTTGCCCCGTACATCCTAGCAGTCAGGCTGCACAGACATGCTGATCCATCACCTGCACACACGACGTCTACAATACAATTATATCCTTCGAGGTGGTAGCTGGGGCTGCTGACAGCCTCCAATGCCACTCTGATGCCAGTTAATACACAGATCTGGCCCCCAAGAAGCTGAATCCATCAGTGCCACTGTGCATGCAGCATGCCACTGAGGGAGCAGTGTGAGCTATGCCTTAGCTCTGCTGCATTTTAGAGTGCTGTGACTAGATGAAATCACTGGGGTTTGAAGGGCAATGGCTAACTTTGTGCTTGCTTGCAGAGAGTATCACTCATTTTTCTTTTTGTCTATGAAACAAAACAAGGCTGTTCCTGAAAAAATAATACGCAGTTTCTCTTAAAGCCTCCTCTAGCTACAGGAAAGTAATTTCTGACTGGGAAGAAGCATCTGCTCCTTTAAAATCTTTCCTGTCCTACAGCAAAAGGCAATGACTTTTACACAGAAAAACAAGGTTATCCTCAGTGCACTCCTGCATTCTAGTAGCTTAAGATGGGTTTTGGAGGCTCATAGTGACATCTTCTATCCAGTCCATGTCTTTCTCCACACAACTAAATGGCCTGGTACCTGAATTATGAGTGCATCTCAGAATCTCACAATAGTCAGGGTCAGAAGAGCCCTCTGGGTCTCAACCAGCCCAGCCCCTTGCTACAGCAGGTTCCCCTTGATCAGGGAGCACAGGACCTTGTCCAGGCAGGTTAAGAAACCTTGTGAGAAGGAGCCTCCACACCGTCCCTGGGCACTGGCCTTCATGGCCACGAGGGCACATTACTGGCTCATGTTTAATTTACTGCCCACCAGCACTCCCAGATCTCTCTCTGCAGAGCTGCTCTCCAGCAGATCAATCCCCAACTTGTCCTGGTGCAAGGGTTTGTTCCTCCCCAGCTGCAAGACTCTGCACTTGTCCTTGTTGAACCTCATGAGGTTCACTCTTCCCAGCTCTCAAGCTGATCAAGATCACTCTTGCCTGGTAAAGTTCTTGTACTGCAGGAAATCCTTTCTGGTATCTGTCACCCTGGAGGAAGAGTCCTTTGCTTCTATGGCTTCACATAACTGTGTTGATTCTGTCACTGTGCTGAGGCTTTGCATGCTTGGTGTTTGAGTTTTCCAAGGGTCAATTTGTAACCAAATAGTAGAAGCCACAGAAGTCTGCAAATGTGGTAGCTGAAGGCATATGCTAGGGAAAGAGGACTTAAACCAAATGTGTATTGTTATAGAACTGTAGATCCATTTCCTAAAAGTCTGTTGATCTCTTTGTTACAGGAAATTACAATACACTCCTTTGAGATCCAATAAAAAGAGAAAAGTTAAGCAATTCCTACCTTTATCACTGCTGGAGTCAACTGCCTTTTAAAAGACTTCGTCTTGCTGAGGCTGCCAGATGAATGAAGTTTCATCTTCTGGGACTGAAAAAAATGAACCTTTGCTGCTTGGAAATAAGTCAAATCTGTAGCTGGAATAGACATATTTGACAAAAAATAATTTTACTGAAGAGACCAAAATTATTCATTATGTCAGGGAAAACTACATCACACATATAGGCAGAGGGAAAAAAAAAAGCCCAAACAATCTATTTGAAAAAAAAAACCAAACATTTTTTATTTTAACATAGTATTTTGAGTCCCTTTCTTGAGAAAATCCTAAAGATTTCATAAAGGTTAAATAACTACTGAAATAAACAGTTAATTTTACGTTGATCAAAATACTCTGTCTTGACTTGACCCGTATAATATTTCTTTTCTTCCATTTAATCTAAAGAATTGGGAGAAAATTTCCTTGGGTTTGATCTGTACCCAGGTTTCACTGATATTTGTACTAGCCAACAACCCTAAGCCTATTATTTGTTCAAATTTGGGCAGAGAAGACACATGTATGCTGGACAAAGTGTCGTGGTCTCTATTTAACCATAACAAGTTGAAGTCTGAGGTTAAAATCTTACCTCCTGGGAAGCTAATGGGAAATTTGTGACTGACATCGGAGGAGTCAGAACATCATCACAGCCTTTAGTCTTCCTCTTTGATGTACAAAAACCTGTTCACACCATTCAAAGCAGTTAGTTTTCCCTGCAGACTCCCCAGTGATATGGGCCTTCCACTGAGTTATGGGAGAGCCTCAGCATCTCCCATCCACTTTTTTATCTGTATAGCTTAGTGAGGGCACACCTCTGGAGACCTGTGTTCAAACTAGACTTTCAGTCAAAGATAATGAAACATTTAGATGTTTCACTTAGGTTAAATATCTGGAAAACAGGAATGATATGATCACATGCATATCTCAAGTTCTATTGGTAGATGCACACAGATTTTTAGCTCTGGATATTCATCAGTGTCATCTTGAATAGAATTTCTTCCAGTGCCTTTATTTTGAGCATCTCAGGGTTTACAAAAGGTGATACATTTAGCTCCACATCTTCTGGATTACAGAATCACAGAATCTTAAGGGTTGGAAGGGACCTCAAAAGATCATCCAGTCCAAGCCCCCATATTGCCCAATGCTTGTGGTAAAAAAAAAAAAAAAGCCTTCAGGAGAGCTTCAAGTCAAATAGGCACAAGGGTGATTATGGAACAATAATAGTAGGGAACTTCTAGAAAGATTCCAGCACAGGGTCACCAAGATGATCAGGGGACTGGAGCATCTTCCTTATGAGGAAAGGCTGTGGGACTTGGGGCTGTTCAGACCAGAGGAGATTAATACAAGTATTTGAAAGGTGCATGTCAAGGGGATGGAGCAACACTTTTTCTGTAGTGTACAGTGACAGGAATAGGAGTAGTAGACNTTCTGTGATTCTGTGAAAAGAATAAAACAGCTTTATTTTGTTTTGGTAGCTTTTGTTAATGAAATTAATGTCTGTTGAAGCAGTGTGGACATGAAAATCAAGTACACTCCAGGGTTAACAAACTCTAAGGTACATTTCCACCACCTGAGCTTTGTGTTACAGCCAGTCCAGGTCAGGGACTTTGCTTTTTCCAGCCTGAGACTTTGTTAGAGTTACTCAGAGGATTGACATAGCTATCCTTGCTGTGACACTCTCTCTGCCTTTACTTTTTGCTTTCTTACTCAATGTCAATTACCTCCAGAAATGTGTTTTATAAATTAGTGCATGTGAACAATTTATACTTGTGCTTGTGGAACCAGCATTACCAAAGACATCACCTAACCCTATTTTCATTTAGTCCAGAGTGGGATGTCCTCTACAGAATTAGTGGTGTCATTAGTTTCTCTAATAATCTCAACAGGGACCATTCAAGTTGTTGTCCCTGACCTCATGGGATATGCTGAGGGTTGGGTGTAGCCTGCACACCCAACTCATCCAAGACTTCAATTCCAATTCCTCAGTTATGTCCACTTGGGAACCTGCACAGAATTGCAGACATACAAGCCAACATGAGGAAAAATCTACTCAGACACCAAAAATCACAGAATCATGGAATCATTTTGTTTGGAAAAGGCCTTTAAGGTCATCAAGTCCAACCCCTCCCCTCATCGTGCCAAGCCCACCACTAACCCATATCCCTCAGCACCTCAGCTGCATGACTCTGCAATAGCTCTGGAGATGGGGACTCTCTCACCTCCCTGGGCAGCCTGGCACAGGGGCTGGCAACCCTCTCAGGGAAAAAGTTCTTCTTCATGTATAATGTAAACCTTCCCTGGTGCAATCTGAGGACATTTCTTCTTGTCCAATCACTCATTACTTGGGAGAAAACACCAACCTTCACCTCAGTACAGCCTCCTGTCAGGTAGCTGTAGGGAGCTATCCTGTCTCTTCCTATCTCCTCCTTTCCAGGTTGAACACTCTTGGGTCCCTCAGCCCAAGAGTCAGTCTCGTGCTCCAGTCCCTTCCCCAGCTCAGTTGCCTTGCTCTTGACATGCTTCAGAGCTTCAGTGTCCCTCTTGAAGTGAGAGGCCCAAAATCCAGCACAGTATTTGAGGTACAGCCTCAGCAGTGTCCAGTACAGGGGGACAATCACTTCACTGGTCCTGCTGGCCACACTGTTTCTGATACATAATGTGGCTCTGGCAGCAGTGGGCCTTGTTGAATCTGCTCTGATTTCCCAAGGTGCTCGTTTACTGGGATTTGTTGCTGCAGACTGCTCAGAAAAATATTCAGGCAGGAATGCTGAAGTTTTTTTACTTTTCCTACCATCACCATTGCCCTTCATATATCCCTCTTTGAGCCCTGGACCTGGTTGTAGCTCTGGGATGTTGTAAGACAGTAGATAAAATACTGTTATTTCCTTAAATTAACTGTAAAGTCATAAGAAATGATAGAAGAATTGAACCCAAAAGCTGATGGTCTTTATGCATCCATCCTTCCTGCAATCTACATTGATGGAGGATTTGGCCTCCGGCAAACCGTCACAAGGTATGGTTTCAGGCATAAGGATGGGACAGGAGACCAAGCCAAGAGTTTCTTAGGTCAGCCTTTCTGTTCTAGTTCTGCATTGTTGTCACTAATACAAGTCTTGCCAGTTATTTCACCAGGGAAAAGCATAGATCTTTCTGTTGGCTGACATTTCTGGCAGTAGTTACAAATTGTCTTCTGAAATAGCTGGAGAGGTGTTAAGGTCTCAGACGTCAGCTGTTTGATGCTATTCCTTCAACTGAGACCCAAGATCTGCCCTTGGGAGTGCTCGCGAGCTGCTCCAGCATCACAGGAAGTGGGTTTGCTCCAACTCCAGCCTCAATGTGTCAGCTTTCCCCAATCTAAAATCAGCATCCAGTTCTTGATTACCTCTCAGAGATCACACAGCACTTAATAATTAATAATCTAAATGCTTTCAAATCATCTGACAAAAGAGCCAGAGCAAAATCTAACTGCCACAGTCATTGCCACCGTTTGGACTCTGAAGGCTGGGTCCCACCTGATTGGAGATTTTCCAGAGGAGATTAGACTTGACGTGGCTTTTTCTTCTTACATGAACAAGTCTTTTCATCTGTGTGAGGCAAAGTCTAAAAGTCTTTCTTTACTCTGTATGATTTTCACATCACAACACAGACCTCCACACTCCCTCTCAATTGATGAAGAGCAGAAGGATCGCCTGTTTTGCATGATGAAGAAAGACCTCCATAACCATCTGCATTTCCCCAGGTCCATAAGGACGCTGCTTTTCATTGACAGCTACACCAAACTGATATCAGCATGTGGGATGCTCTGAATTTATTTCTTTTTAATTTGTACTAAAGAAATAAATGCTGTGTGCTGTCCTCTCCCCAGCTTTCTCCCTCTCCACCCCATGAGATAAAGTTATCAGGAATAATCAGATCATAGAGTGGGGGCCAGAGAGGAAATTGTACATTAATACTAATGCATCTGGCATTGCAGGAGACATGAAGCCTGCTGTTCCCTCATTGGCCTGGGAATGTTTAACAAGCTCACTACATACCTTTGCTTTGCTTTGCAAAAGAAGAAAACCCTGCACAGCTCCCTGAGCATCTGACAAGAATGCACAGACATAATAATTTCTTTGACCTCAGTCACATGAGTTTCTGAAAAGAACAAAACAGCATCATTTCATGGCATTTACAGTTTAAACCTTTCCTATTCAAGTTTCTAACAAAAAAAGCCAACAGCCCATTCTGGTCATGATTAAAATTCATAGGCTTGCTGCAGAGAACAGATGCAGAAGCAATTTTAGGCCAGTCATATCCCAGCTCTGCAAAATTAATTTGACAGGTTTGCATTAAAGCACTGATCAATATCCACTTTAGAGCAGCAGAGGCTAACTGAGAAAAAATAAGTGACCGGAGTGCTACCAGACGAGAAAAAATGAATCTTTGAGACTTTTTTCCCTCTAAGCTTGCACCTACATCAGAAGTCCTGACCTCAATCCATTGATCGGTTGCAGTTAACATGACAAAAGGCCTGGCGGATATACCAGAGCTATACCTACCAGGGAACAATCAACCCTGATACACTAAATGTTTGACAGAGTGACTAGACTGCTGAATTAGTATTTGCTTTCTGAGGTCTGGCAGGCAACCTTTCCGTCCTGTAGTTTCCTAGATGCTTACAAAAGGGATTATATATAGACATGGTTTATAGAACTTCTCTTCAACTTTCTTAAAGACGCACCTCTTAGTATTTTAAGTTGAGACCAAGATAATAAAACTCCACAGCCTTGTGCCATTCTAGTTATGCCTCCAGTGAGGGAAAGGTACATTTCCATTTTCAGCTTAATAAGGACAAAGGGTTTCATTAAACCGACCCAGTGGTTCTTCATCTTTGAGAGAGTGGGGAAATAACATGAAGGACCAAACCCACTCTCAGGCTTGCTTAGACACAGGAGTGACACAACAATTAATGCTGGGGCTTGTTTGCAGGACAAATGCCTGTAAGTCTCTAATGCTGTGGGGTGTGCAGGTTGAGTCTAGCAAAGGAGGGCATTTACACAATCTCATACACACCAAGGATATATCAGCATGTCACCACGATAATTAAAGTGGCCTTGGCTTATGCTGCCATTGGAATGAAGGTGTGGCACGAGAGGCACATCCGAGAGTTTTCTAAGATGGACTTTCTATCTCGTGAGTGATCTTGCAGCCATAAGGAATGGTAATAACTCACTAGGTGTGGATCTATCTAACTGCAAATCTCTTTTATTCCTGCAGGACACCGGCTATCCTTGGATGACACAGAGTCTAATTGCACCCACTGTACCACACACCAAGCAGGTTGCTCTGATCTGCCCAGGGAAAGGGAGGAGGTGGTTGGAGGGGTGATTTCCAACCTGACACTGAGTTCGTGCAACATCTCTGAATGTTGCATACAAGATCAGGTGTGGGCTCGAGACGTGGTGAGGTCTCTCCAGGGCCACCTTCTTCTTCAGCTGTGGTTGCTGCAACCAAGAGCTCCGACACCTGCTGTAAGGACTGGTCACTGCCTGACAACACAACCCAGGTGGTAAACTTCCCCATGCAGACAAGATCCCTAAATGAAAACCTTTGCATTGGTTTCTTTCTCTCTCCCACTTTTCCCATAGTTTGTTATACCTTGTAACAACAAAGACATCCTTCTCTCCTGCCCTGGAAGAAAGCAATGCTGTAAGGATATTTGTTTTATTACAGTAGCAAGATGGATAAGCCTCTTTTAATTTATATTTCTGATCCTTTCAGGATTTTTATTTAGGGCCTTTAATCTAAGCACTGCAAATTTAAACCTGACTATAGTTCCACATTGACTATCCTTAATCACGTATTAATTACCTGACATCACTCCACAGCAATTTGTGAGTTCTACAGTGGACATTTTTCCAGGAAAAAAATGAAGTAAAGAGTGTTTGCTGACCAGCTGTTAAAGTTTGTACTCCAGTACTAGTCATTGTAGAAGGATATCTGCTCACTTCTGCTGATGCCTAACATGCTTGAGTCCTAAAAAGGGGCTAAACCATCCTTACAAATCCCACAAAAATCTCTGATTTACTCCTACAAGTCACAGACAAGGAACAGGACAGCCTGTCACATAGTTGAAGCATCTGCTTTGGCCATGGGAAATACATGTTTAGCTCCCAGTATTAATCCAGATCTCATTCAAGCCACCAAGGACTAGATTTCTTAAATCTGAGGTGCCTAATTACCTCTGAGTTCAATGCAAAAGCTAAGCAGGTCTCTTAAATACCATTTAACATTTGTCCTCAAGCTACTTGGTTGCTTCTCTGTGAAATGACAGTCATTGCTTTCTACAGTTTCCCAAGGAGTAGCATGAATAAATGATCAGTCGGTCAGCCCTCGACTCCAGTGATGGAGGGCATGACCAGCCCACAGAGGGACAGCTAAACCCCACTGTGTTTAAAAAAGTGATGAATATATTTAATTATCATTTGCCACGTCTGTACTAAATACTTGTGTGCACAAACAGACATGGCAGGCATGTAGACACGGGATGGTACATCAAGTTGGCTTGCCCTGTGCCATGTCCAAGTATTTCTAGTGGCTTTGCAAAGTATGGTAGTTCACAGGTGTGAATTAACATGCCCAAAGTTCCGTTCTGAGCATCAGCATCAGCCCCTTGACCCTGGCATCTCATTTCAACTTACGCAAATCTTATGTAGTCATGTGAAATGAAAGCACCTATTGATAGGCAATGCTGGTTTGACCTGCATATGCAGGTTAGGAAGGTGCCAGCTAAACTGCTGCAAATCCAACACCAAAGCAAAACACATTGTTTACTGCCAAGCCAGATTTCTACTGGTTTATCGTTCCAGACTCTAAATGAGACACATAACCATGAACAATGCAGTACCCATGATGCAAAATGTGTGACTGTGTCCCACACAGAAGAAGACACAGACACACACACCAGTTCTGGTCATCCCTTACCTCCCCAGTCAGGAGCTGAGCACCTTGCCACTGTCTCTGCTGAAGATAAAATGTCTCAGATATAACTAGTATCCTACCACACTGTAAAAAAAGGATCTATATTACACTGCAGTGGGTATCTCTAAATGTATATTGCAGCACATCAATAAAATGGGCCAAAGTTCCACCTCATTTGGAGCTGTGTCTTTTCTTTATCTCTCTGCAATAAGTTAACCTCTTAAATATTACAACACGTTGCTCCTTATGTCTCTTAAATATTAAACAAGGGCTGCACAAAATAGATTCAAGAACACACAGTAATCAATAGCAATGATCACGAGGGCAGGAAAATGGAACTGTTTAAGGATTTGTAATCTAGTGAATAAACCTGGATCTTTCATTCAGAGAAAACAAGTCAAATTCAGCAAATCCAGCTGAATCACAAGCTCTCTAACAACAGAGTTCTCTCCTTTCTCCTGTTTTAAAAAAGCAGAGGGAAGCCATCCAGTAAAAACACCCACCAAAAATATCCCAAACTGCAAAATATTTCATACAGTTAATAGATAAGTCTGTGCTCCATAAACACACTGAGGGACATCTTCCATAAACCCCTGACACGTATGTATATCTCAAATCAGATGGGGATTTCATTTCTTTCAAAGACCACTTTTATTGCACTAGCAATTGCCCTTCTCATATAACAGCTGGGATGCATTGATGTAGGTTTTGTGTATGTACAAAGAAGAGATCTTTATGGGCTCAGCTGGTTCTGATAGATATTTTTAAGTGAAATGTATGTTTAGATACAGGCAATTCCACTGTATATATGCCTTATAAGGAAAATAAAGACGTTCTGATTCAGTTCATATTGTAAACACCTCTTAGAAACTATCTGCAAGGGAACAGAAGTCGTGCACATGTCTATTAATAATAGAAGGTCCATGACATCATTTTACTAATTACCTGGTTTTAGTGCACTCCATGTAATGGTATTTGTTTTACTTTTCTAAATGTAGTCACTCTTCTCTGAACAGTTCTTCTGGGTTTTACTCTCGTGGTGGTTAAAGAGAAGTGAAATGAAAGTGTGTCAATAAAGAGGTCATTACATTAATGCATGTACCTATTAACCTCCCATCTAGGGAAGAAAGCAGCCAAGTGACATTGCAGGGGTCTGAGTTCCATCATGTATGTAAAAAACCTCTTTTAAAACCATTTTTTTTGCAAACATAGGTTTGCATTCTCAGTTGTGTCACACATCTGCCTCCCCTTGTGTTACTGGGGTGTTACTACTCCACAGCTTCCTTTGGTTTGGGCACGCACAGATATCCTTGTCAGGATCTGCTGGAGAGCAGACCAGATCACCAGAGTGGGGTGAGTTGTTTTCATCCTGCATTTGGACCAGCCTCATGGTCCCATGCACCCTTGAGAAGATCCAAATCCCTTTCCAGAAACACCCATTTCCACCATATAACAGGTCGCAACAATAATCTGCCTCCTTTTCTGGACTGTGACTAACCAAATATGGTTTGCACAGTGATAATCAATTTTACTGTGATAACTATTATTTCTTCACTCATTTTGTAATTGTGAGTGTGCTGATAAATGGATTGGACAGTTACTTAATTTCACATTGGGGCCCATAAATATCCCTAGCTGGAATGTTATTTGTCAGCTTTGGCAGCAATATTCAATCAATGTCAACAGGTACCTGAAGCCCCTTGTCCACGTATCAGAAAGCCTGAGCCATGCTTCAAGCTTACAGCTGAGCAAGACGAACTGGGGAATTCAACTGAGATATTGGAACTGCAGACAGCACTTTGCCCATGGAAAACCCAAGCACGTCTCCATTATGGTTATGATCAAAACCATGGTGGAGCAGAGCTGGAGGCGTTTTGTGTTAGCAAGGGAGAAGGTGCGCCTGTACAGGGCTGGCTCTGAGCCTTGTTTGACCATCCTCCAGTGAAAAGGTTCACTGCTGTCTAAATTAGCTTTAGTCAAAGGAAGGACAAGCACTTTACAGCTGTGATTCACTCCCTGAAGGTGTGTACAATAGGTTGGAGTCATGCCCTGAGGTCCTTTTTCCACTGACTAAAAGAGTGCCTAAGGCAGCCAGCCCCTGGTAGGGAAGTTTAGGTGAAATGAGTCCCAAAAACAAGCCCTTTGAGCACTACGATTAATGTTGACACCTCCAACCTGTTCCTCATTTCAGGATCAGTCCTTTCCTAAACCAGCTGCTTAGGGCTGGGAAGAGGGTTTAGACCAGATCTCAACCTTGACTTGTGCACTTCTGCTGCAGTGCTAGATCCTGAAGCTACACAGCTGAAGATCTCTGTGCTTGCCACATGGTCCCTGAAGATCTTCATCTCTGAAGGGTACACATGCATTTTCATCATGCCAGAAAAGGCCAGTCTTAAGAGGGTGAGGACCCATTATCCAGCCAAGTACAGATCCTCAGCAGCTCCTGGCAGCCACAACCACCACTTGTTCCTCTGCCCTCAGACGATGATTATATTTTATAACTGGAGAAGACCATGCCTGCTTTAGGTCCTTGCCTAATAAAAGCCCTATTCTGGTGCATGTAATCCCTCATTGTTTCTCTGCCTGGGGTCTAACCCCTATGTATTATTTTCCAGTCAAGTCCTCTTTATAGCTATTTGGAACTGTTGATAACTCCCTTTTTAACTGACAGATGCAGGAAAGTGGCCTTTAACTGCTTATTTTCGACCAGTATGAGCTTACCATTATATACATCTTCTTTTTTTTTTCAGAAAACAAAACAAATTAAATAAGCCACCACCTGGGTTAGTATTTGCTCCCCTGCTTTTACCTAGGTTGGCAGGTTTGATTTTCCAGGGTACTACAAGTAGCAAAATTAATTGCAGTAGCAGTTCGTTTTTTTTTTTTCTTTTTCCTTTTGCTATGACTATTATTATTGTGAAGGAAGAGTCAGAGTTTCTATTCTTCTTGCTGAAATAAGGAAATACTCATTTCATTGCCAGAGGTGCCTTGTAATGTCTTTGTAGGTGTCTTCAGTAAAAGTCTCCTTGGCTCCTGTAAGTTAAAGATAATGCACAAGCTGCCACTTTTATGTTTTCTGGGAGAAAGGAAGGGATATTGATAGAGACTTTGCTATTAAATTTTGTCTGCCTCTGCCTTATGGGAACCTGAAGCATATTCACTGTAAAATGTGGGTTGTTTCAGTATGTTACTCCCACTGACACTGTCTTCCCTCCCTTCTGTAAATAAAAAAGCAGAAAATCCTGTAACCCTGTTGTAACTTAGCCTTTAACAATGGCTCAGGCACAGTTAATTTGACTGTTGGCCAATAAATACATAAATACATCACAGCCCGCTGAATGCAAAGGATGCCTGTCAGACTTTAGCCTCGTTGGCTGAACACCTGAAGGGGAAAAAATGACTTGAAAGAACTTAATTCAAAAAATCCTTTAGGCCACACTGTTGCATCTTGCAAGCCAGCAAAGTTGCGGACAGCTATGAAGAGAAAGACATCAATAAATAATCAGGGGTCTTAGACTTTTAAATGGGAATCTGAGTATTGCAACCCAAAGATAAATTGAATCTTTTCCCCCATCTTCTGAGCAGGTGCCCATGCCTGTGTAAGCTATAAAACTTTGTTCATTGTAAATGTAGCTTTCCCTTTCAACAGACATTTTTACATGGAAATGGAAAGCTTTAACTTGAGACTGCTCAAAGGCATCTTTGCCTGCAGCAACTCCTGCTTTATATTTTGCAAAGCCTTTTTTTTCCCCTTCACCTTTTCTTTTCCTCTCTCTTTTTGCCAAGGGATATCTGAATCCTACTTAAACATTTTTCTGTGGTAAACAGCTTAGAAGAAGCGAGTTGTGCAACGTGTAGGCAGCCAGGGGGAAACCCTGGCCACAATGGCATTAAAGGTACAACCAGCAGGGGCAATAGATGATGAAAGGGGGCTGATTTGGTTTTTGTTTCCTCTCTTGACAAAACTGGAGTGCACATTAATTGTGTCCTTGGATGCTCATCTGAAAGATGTTGTATGCCTGTCTCATTAGTTAATTAGCATTTGGGACCCATTCCAATGCAGCATTAGGTGGTGTCCTGTATAGGTAAGCACAGCTTTGGCTGTAAAATGGGACAAGTCTGTTCTTAGTCATCCTGTTCCTCTAGGGATTGTCAGGAGAGCAAGGCTGCTTTGCTCTTGATTTACCTATAACTATAATATAATGTATAATATTATGCTGAACAATGTTCTTTTGGCTGCCAGTATTTGGAGGAGGTATCTTTATGAACTCTGCTTGCTGTGCCTGGCTCGTGATACAGAGATGGATCACAACAGGCTGGGTGGCAGGGAGGGATGGTTACTTGTCTTAACCCCTTCAGGAAAAGAGTCATCTGATGTGTGCATGGGTCTGCTAAAAACCCAACTGAAGCTATAAGGCAATGTGAAAATTGCACCCCTTCTACCACCCCTCTCCTCCCTTTATCTTAACTGACTGTTAACTCTGAAGCCTAATGATGTATTACTCAAGACGAGCTCATTGTTTTGCAGGAAAAAAAAGTTTTCCTACAGTGTGGGTAGGCACTGAGATTAAGGATAGGTCATAAAGTACAAAGTTATCTCCTGTAAAGTACCAATTTACAAGCCAAAACCTTGATCTTTTACAGTAAAAGGCTAAACAGGACCTTTAAATAAGTGGGTCTCTCTATGCCACAGTGAGAAATTACAGCCTGTAATTATACAGTGTTGTTCCTTTCATCTTTATTGCCAAGGAAATCTGCATTTATTCCTTGTCTGCAGGAGTTTGTCAGCTACTGCTGAATCTTCCTCACATTCTGACCAGATGAAAAAGAGGAACACCAATACAGAAATACTGCTGGAGGCCTGACCCTGCTTTCACCCACAGAAGGACTTTGTATGTGTTGAGAGAAACCTCTCCCATGAAATCAGAGAAAATTTCTCTGCTCAAAATCTGCATTCAGGTTCAAACACAAATCTGAACAAATGGTAATACATTTGCTATTTCAACTTACTTTGAGTTATATCCCACCTTCTTTAGACTAAATCCATAACTTTTCCAAAGTCAGTGTGATCTGAATTCTCTTTAAACATCAGATTTTTTAATTGTCTACCTTTCTTGGAGGAGAAGACTGTGTGAGAAGGAAAGATGCCACCTCCTCTGCCCATCTCAACACTGCAAGCCCCAACATCCCACACAATTCCTCTGAGAAACCCCTTGATGCAGTCTGTTTCTCACAGTGCAGAAATGTATTGCAGAAGAACATGAAAGTTAAAATTCATTGTGGGCTCCTACGTGAAGCTTCTACTGCCAGGCATCAGCTGTGATTCAGAGAGTCCTGAGCCAAGAGCTGTTGAAGGCAGTGAAGGTAGGTTGAACAGGACAGCGTATTTATCCTTTCCTCATATATTTTCCCCTTTGGCTATTGCTGGCCATCACAAGATTTTGGACCAAGAGGAGCTTTGGTATGCAGTATATGTTATCATGCTTGCACATAGGTACCCACAGAAGTTCAAACTTGATTCAAGCTTGATAGACCGTTTCCTTGTCTAGTTCTGACACATCACCTCAATATAAGTAGTATTAAAGAGTCAGGCAGCAAACCACAAATTCAACAGTTATGCTCCCCCAGGCCTCTTCTTTCTATCCCTGACCTTCTCCTCTTTTTTTGGAAAAGATCCTCTCATTTCCCATACAGCTGTGGCTTAGGAGTCAGGCAACAAGTCTCCAAGTGAGCAGCAAGCAGCAGGAACAGATGAATGTTTAAAAAAGCAACAATCCTATTTTCATGCAAATGTCCTCAGCGATAACAAAGAAATGAAGAGCAATATCCAGTATATTGGAGGCACAAGCAGAACTGCTTCGACATTAGGCTGTTTTTCAAAGAAGTTTTCCATTAGGCACCCTCTCCTTAAATAGTCTCCGTGCACAGAGCTTTTCCCCACCTGAGGAGCCAGCCTGATCCATATGCATGATGGATCTCTAGCAGGAGATGCAATCTGCAGATATGCATCTCATTTGCACTGGCTGTGGTCCGGTGAGCGTGGGCAAGGAGGAAGCGCGGGGAAAAAACACACCATGGGTTGTTCATGAGCATCAAATGGAACAAAATGCCTTTGGAGTACAGCGAGCCAGATTGAAAGCTGGCAAAACAAGGACAAAACAGAGGCCAAATACGACAGTTTGTCTTCTCCTCCATCAGCCCTTGAACCTTTGCAGAGTCAAAGAGGGTTTTTTTTGGTGAGCATTGCCTTAGCCATATCACAGGAGAGATGAAGCCTCTGTTATGCTGCCCAAGACTGTGAAAGGGGCTTAAGCAACTGAATCACCATGCAAGCAGCTAAATATTTGTAGGCTGGCAACAGTGCAGGCTGTCAAATCAACTTTCTAAGGTCCTGGTACATGTGCTTTGTGAAACTCATTGTAATCCAGAAGGAGTTGTAGGAGTTCTCAAGGGACTGACTTTCTGGGGCCAGATATGCAGACACGTAGGCTCAGCCGTTGGCATAGCAAGAGGAAAAAAAAACCAAAAAAACAGATTATTCCATTTTATTTCAATTGCATTGGTCACTGAAAGTGCCTTGGTTTCATGGACTTGAAGCACCTATCTGAAATGCTGTACACAGATGCAGCAGTCAGAGATGTCCATGGGCCATTGTGAATCACCTCTATCTCTAAACATTCCCTAACACAAGCAGCAGATAAGTCTGATGGAGGAACTGGAGGAACTAAAATCATGAACCACTGTACATTATTTTTGTTCAATGCTAACAATAAGAAGGTCCTTCAGTTTTGAAACAATGCAGCTGTTTGTGGGTTTTTGACAAGAAATGGCAATTTTCACAAATGCTTCACTGTTGTATGATACTTATTCACATCATTACAATCCTCAGCCTCACCTTCCCCAAGAGCAGAGTTCCCCAGATTGCCCTTGTGTTGAGAGGACAACACTGCCCACATATCCCTTTCCTTCTTTCTTTTTTTTTTTTACATTTCAGAGGTATCAATTTGGAGTTTTGGCTGTAATGTGATTGAAGCAGCTGAGGATGTTGTCCTCATTTACCCTCCAGACACAGGAGACTCAGAACATGGCACAGGGCAGAAAGAAACAGAAAAGGAACTTCATTACTCCAAAGAAATTTTCTTAATTGGATCCTGAAAGCATCTCTACACGCTCCTGTTTGTGTCTGCAGCAAGCAAATGTCTACACGAACGCAGGCAGTGGACCTGCCTTTCTCAAAAGTGGTGTTTTCCACAGGGAACTGCAGTCAGCTCTTGGGCCTCAGCAAATGTTAACTGCATCAGAGGGAAAGCCTAAAGAGCTCTTCACTCCCCCTTGAAACTTCTGTGGAGACTGTTTCAGAGCAGAATCACCACTCAGTCTGCTCATGCAGCTTCCCTGGTCTGCATTTTGCACAGAAAGAGGCAAGGACTATTTCCCAGGGCTGGGTGTAAAACCCTGGGGATTATGAGATCATTTTCAATGTAAATGTGACCTCATCATGATTGCTCACATTAAGGATCACTGTACTTTGCAAGTCATCCTAATAAATTCACTCATCTGCCCAAGGAGGAGAGAGTCATACATCCTGAAGAGCAGCCACAAATTGGGTCTTTGACATCTGCCTTCGCAGATTTAAGGAAAATCCTTCTACCCATCATGTGTGCTTGGCTGTGGAACTCAGTGTCATGACATGATTTTGGACAGAAACTAAGGAACTAATCTACGTGAACTAAGTCCTGTATATTAAAGCAATGCCCAGATCAGACCATAAAACACAACGTCAGAAACCACTTTTTGAAAGCAGCTGCCCCTTGATTTATGAGGACAAGAACGTATCACTTGCCAGTGGAGTCTGATGGTGATTTCTCCCTTGCTGTGGGAAATGGGGTTTGTCGTGTGATTTCTGTTGCTGTGCGAGTAGGAGACCCTCTTTTCTAGTTCAGGTTCGCATCCCTGGGACACTGCTGACCCACTTGAAGGTGACTATCTGATCTTCATTTCTGGCAACTGAATAATTCAAAAGCAATTTATCTGCATTTTCAGGAGTGTTCAGGGCAGTCACTCCACAATTATTCATAGCCCATGTACTGTGGTATTAGGGCAGATCCACTCCTCATTCCACTTATTTGATTGATGAGTCTCAAAATCTCAGAAGAACCATAAATTCCAGAGACAAATAATCATGCATTAGGAAAAAAAAATAAGAAGAAAGTGAATGCAACCACTGTTTGTTATTTGCCATTCACTGTTACATGTAATTTTACTTTTACAGGCATCTAGACAAATTCCAGTTATACTTTCATATTTTGGGGACCAATTACGTATTATACAGAGGGAACAGCCACTCTCAACAATTCATAACTGACTGACTAGAGGAAAATCTGTTTTCAGGCATTTCCAGGTGTAAATTTATCAGAGAAATAGAATCCTATGAATCCGCATTAAGTAATGAACAAGGAAAAAGGGCAAATACATCAGACCTGCTGCGAGTGAAAAGTAATTGCCAACACCAGGATCAGCCAAGTTTTAACTAGTTTTTAGCTAGTTGTTTTATTTTTTTGTTGGATTTTTTTCATCTAGACCTTGGAGAAAAGAACGAGGTTCTTTCTTTTGATATCTCCATCTCTGGATCAGGCTCTTTTTACTGCAAAGTTTTCTCTCCAGCACAATTGGCATGCAGTGTATGTTCTCCACAAAGCGCTTAAAAGAGAAGGTAATTCAGCTGTTTTACTTTCCTGCCTGGTGGGAGCTCTGCTCAGCTCTCCGAAATGTATGCAAGTGTGTGACTAATGTAGAGCAAAAAGACTCAGGATGGAGCCACTTTATTCATTGTTTGTTATTGTTCTTTGTTGCTCAGTGTTTTGTAAATCCCCCTGGTTATGGAGACATTTTTATTAGAGAATACATTTTTGAAAATGGGGTTCAGCAAAAATGAAATTTCAGAGGTGTGTGTCTCAGCATTGATTTTTCTATTTGTAATAACACACTATAGCATATCTTGTTTTATATCAAGAGGATAAAATGTCCCTAACACAGTGATCGCCATTCTGTGGTAATGGATAAAGCCTGTTTATGAGATGTCATTTATTCCACAATAGACAGTAAATAAAAGCCATTTCAAGCTTCGGTTAAATCAAAGCTTGTTCGGGATTTCAGCAGATTTGCAAATTACCTTTGGGACCATTTTCAGTTTCAGTTGTTTTCCCACATGCTATTGACTATCCATGTTTTACTATAAATACTACTTCTTGCTTGCTCGTTCTCTGTCTCGCACCAAACCCTTGGATTGCAGAGTGATTTGTAAAGACAAGCAGATAAAGTAAATACACAGTACTGTATTAAAATTTCTTTCCCGTCAGTGTAACAGAAATAAAACTGCAAGTTTTGATGGCAGACTGAAAGCCTGCCAAGAGGAGGACCCTGGGCACACATCTCTGGAAAGTCCAGAGCACAAATAGTTATCACTCAAGCCCTATTTAGGACCTCAGTTGGACAGTGGCAATGATTTTAGCTCTGCTAAAATCTTAGAGGCCTCCGACATGGTCTTCAGAGATACTCATCCTTGCAGAGTGTTGAATTCTAATCCAAACATTTTGAAGTCGCATACGCAGTCACAAACCTATTTTCACTTCTGTAACCACTAGAGAAATAATATTGCCACGGGAAAGCAAGACAGATTCCTATCCAGCTCATATCCTACTGAGAAAGAATAAAGTAAAGCCATTAAGTCACAGAATCACAGAAACTTAAGGGTTGGAAAGGACCTTGAAAGATCATCTGATACAAACCCCTCTGCCAGAGCAGGACCATCTAACTTAAGTAACTCAGCCTTGGAGAGAAAACTCAGACCCATTGTTCCATGTGCAATTCTTTGAATGCCACATTGTGGCTGAGGAAAGCAAGATAAAAGATTTCCCATATTTCATAAAGGACACACATTGCAGGATGAGCAATTAGTCATCCAGTTTTAATGCCTGAAAATGGCTTGGTATTTTTAAAAGGAGCCCTGCGCTGTCCTAACAGCTGTCCTCTTGGTGTCTTGAGTGTCTCTAACCCAGAAACTTCCAAAGGGAACTGATCACCATTAAAAAAAATATATTAACAAGATTTTTAGGCTACTTTGAACCATATTTTAAAACATTTTCTCAGTTTGTGGATTTGAAGAAGCATAGATTCTGTCCTTTAACCAAAATTTGACCAAAATTAATGTGAAACTTGCAGAAAAATCGATTTCAAAGGCCTTCCCTTGTTGACAGTCAGAAAGAGCCCTTGAAATCCTGGTGATGATAAATGCTTACATTATAGACTCCGAAACATAGCAGTAAACTGGTGGGGAACCAGGCAGATTTCCAATGCAAAACTTTCTTGTGTTTCAGTGGAATTCGACTGAAAATGAACTTGTTCTCTGAGAAATATATTTGCTCAGAGGAATGAGGAATTTTTTCTTTTAATTCTTGCTGGGAAGTTTCCAGAGCTGACAGCTTCAGCCAGAATTTGACAGTCCACAAATCAATGTTTTCTGAGAGGTTTGAAGTTTTCACCAGGATCCTAATTTTCATTCTGTTTCCAAACAAACCCACTTTGAAGTGCCACAGCATCTCAGGTGATGGAAAGGGCAACTCCACACAACTCCAACAGTAAACATCCCTTGAAATATCTCTGTACTAATGCAGCCTTTAATGCACAACTGGTGTCCATTGGACCACTGATGTTCCCCAAGTTGTATCACTTACCTGTTCTGCTGGAGCAGGACCTAGGCCAGGGTCTCTCTGCCTCAAAGGAGTCACAGGAGTTTCCAGTAGGCAATTGTCAGATTCTTAAACATAAGGAAAAGCTATTTTAATGTGAGGGTGAAAGAGCCCTGGCTCAGGCTGCCCAGGGAAGGTGTGGAAGCTTCTTCTCTGGAGGTTTCCAAAACCCTCCTGGGCACATTCCTGTGTGACCTCATCAAGGGGAACTTGCTTTAGCAGGAGGGGTTGGACTTGATGATCTCTAAAGGTCCCTTCTATTTTGTGATGATTCTGTGATTCATGGAAAGGTTTGCAGTTTCCACCATATGCAGGTGGCTCTACCTAGATATTGGTCCAAGAACAGAATTGTGACCATACGTTACTATGTTCCTAATATTTTAAAGATGTCAATTGTCCAGTCAGGGAACAAAAGTGACACTGAGTGATTTGGGTAGTTTCTCACACACAGAGCTATTATTTCACAGAGAACTCATTAAAAAAGATTGACCATTTGATCTCTTGATATTTCTAACAAAAGGGTTTATATCGTAGAATTTCAGTGGGTATAGCAGATATCCACACTCTGTGCTACGTGACCGTTAACATTAATTTGGGTTTTGCTCTGATACAGAGGAACACTTGAGAGGAAGATGATTAGAATAAAGTATTTCTGGACATGGTACCAGCATACTGAATGTAGAGCTCTAATTCCTTTACAGTTGTGCCTGAAAGTGTTGTTACAGTTAAAGTTGTGTCGGCACTTTCATTAGAAATCCAGTTTTGATTTATAACATTGGCTGCAAAAAAAAAAATTGCTGCTGGCTGAAATTCACTGTGAGGTCTCTGGCCTGGGGCAACGTTTTAAACATTTTTTTGGAAGCTTGTTTGGAACAACTTCTATTATACTGACATTACACAGAAGATTTCTTTAGATATTACCAGGTGAAACTAGGTTTGAGTTTGGGGTTTTTTTATCCAAATGAACAGAGCCAAAGGGTTATTTTAAGAGATCACTTTTACTTTTTATGTTATATCTTTAGACATTTAAAAATATTCTCTTAGAGATTTGAGGTTTTCCCTTCCAGAAACCCCAGGGCTTAAGAAGTGCCACCAAAAGTAATACTTAAAGCAGAACACACGTTTTGGCATGAGCGTTCCCAGCACATCACATCAGGCTCTGTTAGGTTAATGTGCATTTAAAGCACTTTATGAAACTGTGCTCAGTGGCTCTTCTATTCCTGCTTTATTAGCAAACCCTGGCAGTATCCGTGTTACACACTGTTGTTTAGATTAATTTAGTGCTGGTGAGCGGTGTCAGGCTGACAGCAGCAGGGACGAGAGACTATTTATCACCTGGACGGTTCCGACACAGTAGCTCCTTCTTCCCACAGCCACTGCCTAGAGGCACCACATTGAGCAACAAGAGCGTAACTCAACCTTGTGTCCATCCAGCTCCTGGCCCCTCAGCAAGGGATATTGGCACAGACAGCAATTAAATTACTCCTGCTGCAAATGGTCACCAGGAATTCCCCAAAAACGACCACTGGGAAGTCCTGCAGGCTTCCAAAGGAGCAGTAGCAGAGCCAGCAGTGACCTTGAAGTGCAAGTCACTTTAACCTACTGCATCTTCTGTTGTCAATCCACACAATCCTTGCTGGCGAGGGGCTGGCACTAGGAACGTCCTGCTGGCTGTGGAATTACCTAAGTTATAATCTGGCATTATTTTCTAACCAGAAGGGGTCCGTCTACATTTCAGAAGCTTGCTTTCCAAAACATCCATCATCTAGGTGACCTGACAGTGCACACAACAGGGCCTATACAGTAGTTGTGAGGTTTCAGGATTCAGTCTGTTTCTTCCCTCCTCATGCAATCATTTTCCCCCATACTGATCCCCCACCACCTAACACAAACAGAAATCCTATGTTTGTTGCACACCTGTATGATTTTATTTGGAAATTTAAAGTTAAATATTACACAGCAAATTAGAGAGGAAGGATATCCCTAAACATGAAAACTTCACGTTGTTAGAACAGACCTTGGCCCTGTTTTATTGAAGCAACTATTCCTCAGGCAATTTCCAGGTACAACTTTAGACTTAGGGTGGTCCAGAGATCTCTCCAAGCAAATATTACATCACAGGGCAGCCCTGCTTCAGATGGCAAGGTCAAGAACATGCAGACCACACCTTGCCATCTGGCTGCGTTTCCAGCAAGCAGCCCCAGCCACATTTGACTTATCATATGGTCATGTATTAAACTCTGGGGACTGTGGATTAAGTTTCTGGCACCTGTCCTTCCTGACACACCACAAAAGCTGAACCTACCTTAGGGCAAACAACTTCACATTACTAGTTAGCATCATTTTGGGGCAGGTGCTATATCTTACAAGGAGTCTATACTGCATCTAGAGTACATTAATCTCAGCTGGAATCTAGATGTTGCAATAGCACAGAGTCAAAGTATTTTTTTTTCAAAAGCTATAGAATAAGTATAAATAATCTTTAAGATGCAATGATGAGTTTACCATCCCGTCTAACGATGCTCTCCCTCAAGTCATGGAGCAGAACATGAAGAAAGATGCACAGGAGAAGATGAAGAGGTAAACTTGAGTCCTACACTCTCAGGAGGCCTGAGGATCCCGTGGGGCAGAGGAAGGTGCTGAGAACCCCAAGGGAGCAATGGGTACCCTGGAGACAGTGACTTGAGTCTCATCGAGGCTGAACACACCTAAGTCTGGGACCAAGGCTCAGCATGAGGATAACTGAAGCAGCCCCATAAGATGTGGGGAGACACCAATCCTCTCCTCTCCCCTCTACAAACACCTCACTGCTCATCCCCATAGCTGGGGACAGCTGAGGGGCCTGGCGATGTGCAGAGGCAAACAAAACACACCTGACTTCCACAGAACGGCTGTGCTATTGGGGCCTTTTTAATGCCACAGCTCATGTAAATAAAACCCTTTTACTGTGAATCTTAATTAAAGAAATGATTGTTTCTGGCCATCACTTGAAAGGCAAATGTTTTAATTGGTTCTGATGTGTTTTTTTTTTCCTGCAAAAGCTTTTTTTTTTCTCAGCCACATATCACAGGGAGATTGCTTTCCCCTGCTGCCTGTCCTGTAAGGGTCCAGCAGCCACGGGGAGAGGAGCCAGTGTGAGGGGCTATCGAGTGAAATGCACACATGAGTTAAAGAGCACGAGCCGTTTAAGATCACAAAGTGTCATTAGCAGTAACATGTCACATAAAATGAGGTGCAGATTTCCATTTTCATTTGAACTTCAGGTGTTTAGTAATCCAGAAGCTTTATTTAAGGACTGACCTTTAACCTGGCCTGTCATTCCAATTGCAAGGAGTTGATGGCCACTGGGAATCAATGGGCAGCATGAAGGTCACTTCCTAGAAAAACTGTGGCTATCAATGTGTCAGTTCCAATGAAGTATTATAACAAAGCAGGCAAAGAGCCTATCTGGGTCTATGAGGCACCAGCTAGCTCTCAGACTCCCTCTCTCCACATCTTCAGCTATTTTGTGAAGAGAATTAGAAATAAGCTGCTATTTAATGACACGTGTTTCTAGTTCTGCGGGTGGCACAAGGAGGGGTGGCTGGAAATCCAACACTCACAGATCCAGATGCTATCAGAAATCCCCTTATTCCTCCACATTAAGCCGTGCAGCAGAGCCCATCACAGAGCCACTGACCCAGTGAGAGCTGGGCAACCCATTCTGGCATGGCCATGCAGCACCACAGCCATACGACAGTTTCCTTCTTGGTGGCATCCAGGAGTGAACTCAAATCCCCAGACAGGTTCTGGCTGTCTGTAGCACCTCTAAGGTGGGCACAAAGACAACCCTTGTGTGTGAGGAGAGTAAGGAGTGTGGAGAGAACTGCTGGGGGATCACAGGTGTGCATGGACACACCTATAGGAGGAGCAGAGTGCTGGGATGGTGTTTGGGTTACATTGAGCTCAGCAGGCTTCCCTGGGCCTGAAGAGAAAAAAAGAAAGACATCAAAGTTAGGGTCAGCCTGACCTGATAATACTGCTGTGATTTAAAAACACTCTTGCTGAATCAAGGATGGGTTTTGGAGATTGGCAAAAAAATTCACATTTGTGTCTTGGCCAGAATCTATGATGGCTGTGCAGAGAATCCTAGTTGTAGTCATGTCAAAACTGGGTTGTTTTGGTTTCCACTGAAATCTAACTAGATAACCTCTAAAGGTGCCTTCCAACCCTACCATTCTATGATTCTGAGATTCTAAGAACTGTAAGCTTTTAGGACCAAATCCCTACCATAAATCAGATCCCAACTCTTGCTGTGTGGAATACATATTGAATGGACAGTACCTTTAGGGTCTGGCTTGGCAAAGACAGAGAACTAAAGCTACACATGTCTACTGTGAAAATCAAGTGAGGTCCCACTATGACAGCTGGTAAATCATATCCCAGATAAGGACCAAGAGAGTAGCCAAGGATGGACAATGCAGATCGCCCCAGGCGCATTCATCATCCTACCTCATCTCAGTGCCTTGTGGAGGGGAGAGGTGCCCCTCTCCAGCTGTCAACTTCACTTGGGCTAGTGAAGATTTTGACTTGAAGGGTCAAGGATGACCATCAACATTAGTCAAAATCTCTCAAAAGTCTGCAATGTGCATGGTTTTAAGTATGCAGCTCTCTTCAGCAATCTGTCTCTGGGGTTTGGGAAACTCCCGTGTAAGAAAATTTCTTGCAAAGTCTTTTATGACCATTACAGTAGCATATTACCACCCTTTTTGCACGTCATTTTTGCTCATAAGATCTCCCCCATCAATTTGTAACAGTTTTGAAGAACAGTCTCCTGGAAATCCTGCAGAATATAATTTTGATTTTAATCTCTTTTCCAGTCACAGGAGATGGAAAGAAAAGATCTGTATATTGTTGAGCTTAGTGTTTATATACTAAATATCTGTTTAGACCATTGAGCATGCAGACCCTCTGTGCAAAAGAAATGTGAAGTCTATACCTGTTTGTCATCTGGGTACAAACCCGTCTGTACAAGGTCAGCTTGACAGAAATGAATTAATGCTTGCACAAATTCAAAGTTTCAAATTTGAATTTAAAAAAGGAGAAACATGACCCAAAAAAACCCAAAAGTACAACCAAAGGTTTGAATTTCACGTGAGGACATGTAGATGTAAATTGGAACAGGATCAGAGAAAGAGATGTCACAAAGAGGCAACACAGTTTCAAGAAATGTGTTTGACACAAGGCATTGGGTGTCCATTTTAAACACACAGTGGAATTCAAACAGAGATGGATTCTGCTTAGTCATGATTCTGGGACCACTCCTGCACTCCATCAGCCTCTTTCAGAGTCTCTTTAGGAGTTTAAATAGGTGAGTCAGGTCATGTGTGGAAATAATCTCCCAGGATCCTGTTTATGATTCACACCACTTACCTTTAAACCCCTTTATATCCATTCTGTGTATCCTGTTCTTAAAGTATTTATCATGCATAGGGCTGTTTAAAACCTTTATGCACATTTTTATCTCACTGCTAGTTATAAATGGTCTTGTTTAATTCCATTAAATGGATTTAAAAGTATGTTTGTTCCTATGCCCTGTCCCTCATTTACAGATTGAAATATGGGATATTAAACACAAAAGTGAACATGCCCTTCTTTGCAAGCCAACAAACAAAACCAGTACAATTCCTAACCCTGGTACCAAAATCGACCTAAATGCAGATTTTGTCAATCCAAAACCCTGACTGGGATTAACATCTGAGTTTCAGTGCAATTGCAGGGAGTGGGGCCCATTCCATACAAAGCTCCATGTTTTTATTTAATTTGCTTGTTTTTTTCAAGCTCCCATCGTACTGAAGGGTCTTCACCTTAGCTGTACTTTGCCTGATTTAAACGATGACAGCTTCCTTCTAGCACAGGCAGTAACAAAACCAGTAACTACAGAGCATATAAACCATATCAGAGGGGAAAGTCCTGTGTGCTGAGGATGCTGCTACCCCAAGGAATTAGGATGATTTGGGTTGGTTATTGTTATGATTTTTTTTTCCCTCTTTCAGAGCTGGAGATCCCCTAGCAAAGACCTGGAAGCAGCCTGAGTTTCCGTGCAATAAAGCAGCAGTGAGAAAAGCTCAGAGTAATTAAGTGGCTGACGCACAGAAGAAGCCGTTACAAAGATTTGACTAAATTGCCCATTCATTAGTAGCTCGGCATGGAAGGAGAATTACAAATAGACAATAGAGCCTGCAGTAATTCAATCTAACCTTGTACTTACAGAAAACAATGAGATAATGAACAGAAAAATTACCAGGCACATATTGCATTTTGTTGAAGGGAAGGAGGAGGGGGAGATCGGGACGGGATTGGGGGGGGAATGGAGGGATGGAAGTGGGGGGTGCTGGGGAGAGCGGCCTGGCACATGTAACACTAATGGCATCACTCAAGCTGAGCAAACGTTTCTCCAACACAATCATAGTTCTCAGTCTAAGGGCCTCTGGGGAGCCGAGATGAGGCTAGATCGTGAACAAAAAAATGTAATTTATAAGGCGTCTGTGGACTGGAATTTATCATCGGATCCGCTCGCCGCCGCTCAATTGATATGTAGTTGATTTCAAACAACACCCCCAAGGCGCCCACAGGGAACATTTTTTAGATTTTACGCTTGGATATATCTGTTTAACTCACCATTTACCAAAACAACAGCTGATGACAGCACAAACAAGTCACTCTAGAAAAAAAAAAAAAGATAAACACACACACACACACAGAGACACGCTTGTGCTCCCCTAGGAAGGGCAAAATCCTGAGGGTTCCGGTTTTGCTGGGGGTACAGAGAGGGAGAAAGCAGAGACAGAGGCTGAGCTTGGGGTGTATTTTGCAGGGAAGACACGGGTGAATCATTTGCTCTGTTTTTAAGTCTGCATTGGAGCTCCCCACTGGCTTTTTTCGCATCACATGGGGCCCTCTCCCTGGAGCAGGCATTGGGGATGGTGGCTCTGGGAGGGGGCTGTAGGGTGAGGTGGCCTTTGGGTGCGGGGTTCAATGTGACAGAAGGTTTGCAAAACACAGCAAAAGGTCCCTTGCCTCAACAGCCAGAGCATTCAGCATCACAGTCCTGCTCTGTCCTGAGGTACTCCTGGCACTAGGGAGAGGAACTGGGGTGCATCAGTGGGAGCATGGAGAGGAAAATTTATCATTCCCATATTTCAGTGCACCAGAGATTCAAAGCCAGTATCCTCATTTTATAAAGGATCTCATTGCCTGACTTAATAAAGTGCTGCTACTTCCCATCTTGAAAGAGAACTTGTGAAATTCCCACTGATGAATTTTACTACAAACAACAAGAAATCTCCCCTGACTGAGCCAGTTCATATAATAATAAGTTTCTGTGCATTTACTCTCCAAGGGAGAAAAAACAATGCTGACCTTAAACTATTTCTTCCAATTCCCTCTCAGCATTTCTTGGAAAACTTGCACTCAAGCCCTCTGTGGTGCCAGGTTCTGTACAGACACACAGCTTGGAAATGACTCTGCCCCACAGGGAAACCACAAAACAGAGGAATTTCAGGAAAAGTAGGTTTTTTTGAAGGCGTCAGTGAAAGTTATGTTGTGCCACACCACAAGAAGTTCACAACAATATGTCACCTTCTTCGTATGCTGATGAATCAATATTCAAAATAAGTGCCTTAATAAGATAAAGAGTCGATGTCAACCAGAGATAGCATTTGGTTACTTTACTGGGATAATTGCTGAGCATAGAAGAGATTCTCCAGAGACCACAGGCCACGTGTGAATGAAACAGCTAAGGGGTTACTGCTGTTAACAGGCAGGTCTCTCCACTGATGTCCTGTTCTTGCACACCACCAACACATAACAAACCCATCTCCCATGTGGAGATGCCTTAGGGATGCCTCTAGGATGACTGGGAACTGCTGCCTGGTTGGTGCAAGGGCTGGATGTCCACCGGGACTGAGGAGCATTTGAAAGGAATTAGAGATGATGCAGGGTAGGAAGGAGCTGGGGTAGGAGGATGTGGGACGTGGTGGGAACAAATCCACCAGCTGCCCAGCATGGACTACCTATAGCACAGGAGCAGATCTACCAAGCAGCTCAGCAGTGTCCAGCCACTGCTCAGTCTGTCTGTTAGGCATCACCTAAGTGCAATAAAACCAAAGATTATTAAACAACAACAAAAAAAATCCTTTTGAAAGGCCACAGAACAAATCCACAGTCAGTAGCTATTCTGCAGACATTTATTTCCTGTTTACTTCTGGTTTCCTTCATGACACCTGTTGGCTTCAAGAAGGCTCTGCCATCTTCACCAGGCAGTGAATTAACCCCTCTTCCATAGCTGGAAAATGAGGAATGTACCATGTCAGGTCAACTGCATAAATTCATTCAAATGATCAAAACCAAGAGTTGTTACAGGGCTAATAATAGAATCATAGACTGGTAGGGGTAGGAAGGGACCTTTAGAGATCATCTAGTCCAACTCCAGTAGTAATACTACTGGCTGCAAATGACAGCAATTTCAACTAAGCACTTTCTTACTCAAGACTTTTCCTCTCCACTCCTTGCAACATACTTTACAAACAATTTTCTGTCTCATATAAACTCTTTCCCTCCATACTGAAAAGTGTGTGAAATAGAAATCTCAGTGGGTGCAGTGCAAGAGCCCTCTACAACTGATGAGTGTGAATCCAATTAGTATTCTTTCACTAAACAAAGGCTTTCTAATACTCAGGACAACAAATGATTGCACAGGATCCAGAGGATTGTGATTAGGACTGCATTAAATGGGTTGGAATAAACATTACTCATGGCAAATATTGTGTAACTTACTGAGTCAGACATTAACTTTTAGTAGGAAGAGCAAAAACCCCAACGAATCAATATTAGAAATGCTGCCTTGGGTTTGCTTCAGCTTTTGCCTCCTTTCAAAGTGATACATTTGCAAGTGATGTTCGTTGTGCTCTAAAAGAAAGTAGGTCCGTGGGTGGATTTGTGGCAGTGTGGTCTAATTCTGTGTCTTTAGAAGGAGTCTGCAGGATTTTCTGAAACTCGTGTCATGTGAAATCATTGGGTGGGAACACAAGGCAACTTTGTGTTGCTGTTCCCAGATAAATGCATGCAACATACCCAGCCTAAACTCCCACCTCAAAGGCATGTTGGGTATGGTGTCAAAACTTCACTTCTGGTTTAACTTCCAGAGCCCAAGATCGATGCTAGCTGTCAATGCAATTTAAAAAGTGAATGATTTAGTGTAAAAGTGGATGAATACCCAGTGAATTTACGCAGTTACTCAGTAAACTGAGTAACCAGGAAACCAGTACCATACATGATTTTCAGAGAAGCTTCATGTTAGTATTAGTTTTATGCTGTCACAGCCTAACCTGATTTGTTGAAAAAGCCTGTTACCTTAATATCCAAGTGTGTGTGTCTGTTTCTTTGATGGATTTTTAATTGCATTTCTTTGTTTCATCCAAAATTGACAGTAAGATAGACATCTCCAAGATTGTCCAATCTTTACGAATTACATGAGCACAAGCAGACTGGGACAGAGACCTTCTGAACATGAAAAGGAGGGGATTCACATCTTGGAGGACCTCAAGAGAGCCAATTTGAGAGATATTAGTGATTTCTCCAAATACAGAAAATGGTTTACCTGGGTTCATTCCCTCCTAGATACTAAAGACTGTCAATCATAGGACACAAATCCACAAACCATCACATTTAATCAGTGCTGGTGACAATGAGACAGATGCTGTTAATCATATCCAGAAGAGGCAGAAGAACAGTAACTCAACTCTGACCAGAGAGATTTCAGATCTAAAGATGAGGAACAGGTACAAGATGGAACATAAGAGGTTCCAAAGAAACACAGGGTAAAACTTGTTCCCTGTTGAGGTGAGGGAGCACTGGCAGGGGCTGCCCAGATGGGCTGTGGAGGCTCCTTCTCTGGAGACATTCCAACCTAACTGGATGAGCTCCTGTGTGACTTACTCTAGGTGCTCCTGCTTTGGCAGAGGAGTTGGACTGGATGAGCTTTTGAGGTTCCTTCCAGTCTTTAACAATCTGTGATTCTGTGATTGCGTGAAAGCCCAAACAGAATGGAGATGACAAAGCCATTCTTAAAGATAGGCATTTGAAACTATAAAGTGTTGAAAGTTTTGCACTAAAACCTTGGTCCTCAAACCTGCAAAACCAATTAGGACACTGCAAGGCAACCATCTGCAGACATACAGTGCTAGAGTATGCAAGCTGACATGGGGCGTTGGGATGTTGGGATATATATGTTATGTTTCTTACTGGTGATATGTCACAAGAAGATATGTCAGGACACGTATGCTCTTGCTTTTGTTCTCATTAATGACTTGCATTTTTTTGGCAGTAGGTCCAAAACAAAGTTAGCCTTTATCCAGGGCAGCCAAAATCAGATCTGAAGATAGGTCATCATATTGGCACAAGTCTACTTATCAGAGGATTGTGGAGATGTCCTATACCAGTTCTTGCATGTGGTTCCTAGGCAGAACCAGATTCTTTTACCACCNGCACAAGTCTACTTATCAGAGGATTGTGGAGATGTCCTATACCAGTTCTTGCATGTGGTTCCTCCACAAGTCTACTTATCAGAGGATTGTGGAGATGTCCTATACCAGTTCTTGCATGTGGTTCCTAGGCAGAACCAGATTCTTTTACCACCTGATTTAAACTGTGAGATCATGAGAGTGGACACAGTTTAGTGGTGGACTTTGGAGTGTCAGGTTAGTAGTTAGATGTGATTTCAAGAGTCTTTTCGAACCTAGATGCTTCTATGATTCCATGATTTCCAGAAACATTTTAGTGTGCGGCACAGTGATTCTGCTACCAATGTCACCCGAGCTGGTGTTCAGATCACCTCTCTCCACTTGACCCTGGTCTGGAGTTGGGAGATAAAACGGCTTTCGTTATGACTTTCCCCTCTAAGTGAAGTAAATGGAAGCGCAGCGTTATGTCAGCCACTGCATGCCAGCAGCGCAACTATTTTCACCGTGGCAAAATGCCTTTTGTCTTTCCTCCTGGATTGCACAGTTCCTTTGACAAGGAAGGGTAAAGACCCTCAAGGGTTCCCAGAGAACATCAATATGTTTTGTATTTAATGTGCTGGCTCGGTTACAGCAAATTAAGGAGAGTGGGCCCGGTACAAGATAATGCAGCCTGCAGTTCCTCAATCCCTAGCCGAGTGGTATACACTGAAAATGATACTCCAGTGTGGAGAAATACTGCACATTACATCCCCCTGCAGTAACAGAAGAGACATTAGGCAAAGCCCTGACTCTTAATGGTACACATCAGGAAAACATCTGAGCTTGGGCCTTCAATCACAAACGCTGCAGGATTTAAAAATGAATAAACTTCACATTGTGATTCTCTTATTTATCCTTTATGCAAATTGTCCCTGGGAGGACACATTATGTTCGCTGCATGGCACAGCACAGACCCACATTAAAGCATGGAGGGCCACTCTTATGTAATGCACAATCCTCCCGGCCCCTTCGTGCGGTTTGTGGTGCAAAGAGAAACAAACACACAAACAAAAAAACAGCTTCAGTCCCCAAGCCTAGAAATATAATCCCCGTTGACTGCTGAAAATATCCCGATATTAAGCAAAGAAGTGGCGCAGAAAGATCCTGCTCTCTTCCTGGTTGTTGGTCTGTGACAGAGGGAGGGGGTAAGACAGGAAAAAAAAAAAAACCCTCTTTGTAAATTAAAAATATATAAACAGGAGAAGCAAATATTCTAAACTCCCACTTCTCTTCAAGGCAGATCAGAAGTTTGCTTAGACAAATAAAATGTGTTCATTGAAACAGCCACATGCCCTTAAAGCCAGCCTGTTAGCTAACCTTTCTGTTATTAGCTCCCTCTTCTCAATGGGATGAGACACAATAGAGTTGATCGACATTATTTTTCCTGGGCAAAATCTCTTGTCCCCTTCAAGCTTTTCATTATTAGCACAAATCTTCTGTGGTGTCCTTGAGCAAGCATTCACAAGACGACTAGATGGCAGAGAAGCAAACAGTCCTACATGTGAAAAAAGAATGAGTTCAGGGACTTGACCACAAAATTAACTGCTTGAAAAGACACAGGAAAGACCTGTTAAGTAGAGTTCCAAGGGCAGACTACCAGGTGGGTCACAACACCATAAGCACAAATCCATCCTCTTTAGCATTATTTGAGCAATTGCCTAATATGCCTCCTGACTACCCAGGCTACAGCAGAGCAAGAGAGGGGTCCTGCAAATAAAGTCATTTCTGTGCTAGGTAATTATGGCTGGCAAACACAAAAAATCCTGTTGTGTGAATGAGAATATACACCAGCTATGAATTGTAACCCTGTAAGAGCTTCTTCTGAATGCAGGTTCTAATACAAACCTTTCTTTTCTGTCCAAGTTGCACTCAAATTAGATGTTGGGAGGGGAAAGGACATGTGATGTAAATAGCAAGCAATGGATATAGAGTCCCATTTCTGTGCATGACACAGTTGTGCTTCTATTTGGGCTATAGGGCACGTTTCCCTTGAACATACTCTTCCTCTCACTCTCAGCCTCCTCCATTATCTCTCCAGTAGTAAAAACTTGTATCAAAGGCCAAACTTCTGTATCCTGTAAGACCATAGAATCACAGAATCACAGAATGCTAGGGGTTGGAAGGGATCTTTAGAGATTTAGTCCAACCCCTCTGCTAAAGCAGGTCCCACCTAGATAAGGACAAGATAAATGAGAGTGAATGCCAGAAGTGCTGGGGTCTTCCTCCTTTATCTGTCTCTATCCTCTCAGTTCACCTTTCCCTCATTACTAACCACAAGAGCTGTCAAATGTATGAAGACAGTCAGCAGATTTGCATATGTTTTCCTGAATTCACTGCCCTCCGTCATTTTGTCAGCTTCAGAAGTCCACCAATGCTGCTCTCAGAAGGAAGATTTCTTTCTGCAGCCCTACACAACAAATTTAGAGGCTAGAGGTTTGTCATTTATTTAGACAAAAGTAGCATAGTCATATTTGGACAACCAGGAATCTGAATAGTGAAAGACCAGCCAAGGAAGGAGATGTGGAGGTTCAACATGTGATTTTATAGAATCAGTCCTCCAAGAGAATGCCTGATAGGGCAGTGAAGGTAATTACAGAAATACATCAGGCTGAGGGTTTGGCAAAATACTTGGCTTTTCTGTACATCATTGATTAACCAAGCAGTAGCATATGCATCCTGGACACCCTTCAATCTCTTCACCTGGAGAGGAACAACCTCCTGCAGCAAGACAGGCTGAGGGTGACTTGCTGGAGAGCAGCTCTGCAGAGACAGACCTGGCAGTGCTGATGGGCAGCCAATAACCATGAGCCAGCAACATGCCCTCATGGGCAAGAAGACAATGACATCCTGGGTGCTATCAAGGAGCCTGTGGGCAGCAGATTGAGGGATGTTCTTCTCTTCTTCTATTCTGTCCTGATGATGCAACATCTGGAGTCCTGTGTTCAGTTCTGGGCTCCACAGTTCAAGAGGGACAGAATACTTCTGGAGATAGTTCAGCACAGGGCTACCAAGATCCCTCACGATCACGCAGATGAGAAGGCTGAGGGTGGACCTTATCAATGCTTATAAAGACCTAAAGGGCAGATGTTGACAGGATGGGTTCATTGTTTGTTCTGTGGTGGCCAGTGACAGGACAATGGGTGACTGGCACAGGCTGGAACACAAGAAGTGCCATTGGAACAAGAGGAGAAAGTCCTTTGGTGCTGAGATAAGGGAGCCCTGGCCCAGGCTGCCCAGGGAGGGTGTGGAGGCTCCTTCTCGGGAGATTTCCAAACCCATCTGGACACGTTCCTGTGCCCCTTGATTGAGGGGAACCTGCTTTAGCAAGGGGTTGGGATGGATGAGCTCTGTAGGACCCTTCCAATCCCCAGCATTCTGAGATTCTGGAATTCAGTGAAACCAGTTTCTGGAATCCTGCTTCCTGGGATTAGGATACTTCTAAATTTGTTCTTCTGTGCAGATTCTGTGGAGCATTTCCACCCCAACCTGAATGTTTTAACAAAACCTTTAGGAACTAGTGTTTGATAGAATCATAGAATCACAGAATCATTTCAGTTGGAGAAGACCTTTAACAATAAATCCAACCACTAATTTAACATTGCATAGCCCACCAGTAAACCATATCCCTCAGCACCTCATGTATGAATATTTAAAATATCTCCAGGGATGAGGACTCCATCATCTCACTGGGCAGCCTATGCCAATTGTTAACAACCCTTTCTCGTCTTCAGTCTAAGAGGAATGGCGACCTGAGGCCATTTTCTCTTGTTCTGTCATTCAGAACATGAGAGAAGAGACTGACCTCCACCACACTATAGCCTCCTGTCAGGTAGCTGTAGAAAGTGGTCTTGTCTCCCCTCAGCATCCTCTTTTTCCAGGCTGAAGATTCTTAGAGCCTTCAACTACTCCCTCTCAAGCACCCCTGTGCTCCAGCCCCTTCGTCACCTCCGCTGCCTGGCTCTGGCCACACTCCAGCCCCTCACTGTTCCTCTGGCAGTGAGGGACACAGAACTCAAGCTGCAGCATCACCAAGGCCCAGCACAGGGGGAAATCACTGCCCTGGTCCTGCTGGCCACAGTATTTCTGACACAAGCCAGGATTCCCTTGGCCTTCTTGAACACCCAGGCACGCTGCTGGCTCATGTTCAGCTGGCCGTTGTTTGACACCCTCAGGCTCCCTTCAGGCACCTTTCCAGCACCTCTATCCTTTCCTGGAGTGTTGCCTGAGGTTGTGGTGGCCTGAGTGCAGGATCTGGCACTTGGCCTTGTTGAACCTCATTCAATTGCCCTCGCTCCATCACGTCCAGGGCCCTCTCAAGAGCTTCCCTGGCCTCAAGCAGCTCTATGCACCTGCCCAGACTGGTGTCATCTGGGGATTTACTGAGGGTGCCCTCAACACGCTCATCCAGGTCACTGATAAAGATGTGACACAGAATAGGTCCCAGCACCAAGCCCTGGGGAACATCACTGGTGACTGGCCACACACTGATTTAGCTTTGTTCACTACGACTCTCTGTGCCTGGCCGTCAGCCAGTTTTCCATCCACTGCAGAGTGGGTTCATCCAAGCCACGGGCAGCCAGTTTCTCCAGGAGGATGCTATGGGATACTATGTCAGAGGCTTTACTAAAGTCCAGGAAGATCGTGTCCACAGCCCTTCCCTCATCCACTAAGTGGGTCACCTTGTCATAGGAGGAGATCAGGTCAGTCAAGTAGAACCTGCTCTTCATAAAGCCATGTTGACTGAGCCTGAACCCTTGATTGTCCTGCATGTGCCTCACAATGGCTCTTGGGATGATCTGCTCCAAATCAGGCTGACAAGCCTGTAGTTCCTAGGATCCTCCTTCAGGCCCTTCTTGATGGGGGGTCACATTTGCCATCCTCCAGTCCTCTGGAACCTCCCTGGTGAGGCAGGATTACTGGTAGATGATGGAGAGCGGCTCAACAAGCACTTCTGCCAGCTCCCTCAGCACCCTTTGGCAGATTCCATCTGGACCCACCAACCTGTGTGTGGCAAGGCAGAGCAGCAGATCACAAACTATTTCCCCATGGAGTAAGGGGGTCTCATTCTGTCACCTGTCCTTCTAAGTCTTCTAGCTCTGGTTGGATGGGTGTCCAGAGAAGAGATGGTTTTACTAATGACTACTGAGGCAAACGAGGCATTGAGTATCTCAGCCTTTTCCTCATATTTCATCACTAAGTTTCCCCCTTCATCCATTAAGGGATGAAGATTCCCTTTAGCCTTCCTTTTGTTGCTGATGTATTTATAGAAACTTTCTTATTGTCTTTTACAGCACTGTCCAGCTTAAGTTCTAATTGTACCTCTTCTAATTTTCTCCCTACAAGACCTCACAATCTCCTTTTAGTCCTCCTGAGCTCCCTGACCTTTCTTCTGAAGATCATAAATTCTTTTTACCTCCTGAGCTCCAGCTGAAGCTCCCTGTTAGCCAAGATAGTATCCTGCCCTGCTGGCTTGTCTTCTTGCACGTGAGTACAGCTTGATGTTGCACCTTTAAGATTTCCTTCTTGAAGAATGTCCAGCTTTTCTGAACTTCTGGACTTCAGGACTGCCTTCCAAAAGACTGGCAACCAATCCCCTAAACAAGTCAAAGCCTGCCCTCCTGAAATCTAAGGTGGCAGTTCTGCTGCTCCCCTCCTTGCTTCTCTGAGGACCAAGAACTCAATCATTTCATGATCACTATGCCCAGGAAGGCGTCCAGCCACCACATGGTTGAAGGTGAGCAACAGATTCAAAAGTTATTATAGCAGATCAGTGGTTAATTTGTAGAAGTGTCTCATTTCCTGAAGAATACAGGCTAAAAATATCACAGAACAATCACAGAATCACACGATCATAGAATGATAGTGGTTGGAAGGGACCTTTAGAGATAATGTAGTCCAACAGTCCTGCAGAAGCAGGTCCACCTAGATCAAGTCACATAGGAATGTGTCCAGACAGTGAAGGAGACTCCACATCCTCCCTGGGTAGGCTGGGCCAGGGCTCTCTCACCTAACAGTGAAATAGTTTTTCCTTGTTTCTAAATGGAACTTTTTGTGCTTTGGCTTCTTTCCATTACCCTTTGTCCTGTCACTAGATATAACAGAAAAAAAATCATGTGCCAACCTCCTGACACCCACCATTTAAGATATTTGTAACTATTAATGAGATTCCTCCCTCAGTCTCCTCTTCTCCAGACTAAACAGCCTCAGGTCCCGCAGCCTTTCGTCATAAGGAAGATGCTCCAGTCCCCTGATCATTTTGGTGACCCTGTTGTGGACTCTCTGCAGTAGTTCCCTGTCCATCTTCTAATCCAATAAACAGAAAATAGTTTCTGATGTATTTCAGAACCACATCTGCCTGGTGACTGGATCCTCAACTGGATGGACCCTTGGATCTGAGCCAGTATGGACACTCTTTAGATTAGGGAAAATAGTGTAAGAGTCTTAATTTTGCTGATTGCAGCAAATTAGAAGACATTGCAAGGACCAAACAGAAAGGGCAACCAAATACTGTTATTGCCTAATCTGTCATTCACTGTTGCTGTCTGTGAAGAGGAAAGTTGTCACAAATACACATAGAATCATAGAATGGTAGAGCCTGGAAGGGACCTTTAGAGATCATCTAGTCCAACCCCCTTACAGAAGCAGGTTCACCTAGATCAGGTCACACAGGAACGTGTCCAGGCGGGTCTTGAAGCTAAATCAGGTTAAAGAAAAGAGTATGTCATGTTTTCACAGTAATATTTTCAAACATGTTGCTTAAAGAAATGAGGCTGACAACTTCTGAAGTTATTAAAGAGTTTTAATCAAATATGACAAAATATTAACAATCACATTGTATCAAACATATCAAGTTCTCGTAAATTTTCTGGGTGAAAAAAAAAAAATTATCCACTTAAAAATATGCACACCAAATTATATTATTGTTTTTCTGGTAGAAAGGCCCAGGATGAGCTCAAGCATATTAGACACAGAAGGGAAACATTAGAATGCAAATGTTGGGAAACCAAGTTTCGGAAGTCCTGCTATTCAAGAACCAGGGTAAGTGCAACCCGAGAATTCACAAATAAAAATGGGATTTTATTCATCACATATTGTTTCTAACACCATGGAGCCTTCAAAGCTCCACGTGTGTTCCACGTGTGCTGTCCATGTGTGATACACCACCAGCAGCATTTGACAGAAGACGAAGGGCTAGTTTTTAAAATCCAGTGAATGGAGAGAAATATTACATTTTTAATTCTGAGATGTTACTCAGTGGCTTAAATTCAAGTGTTGGGTAGCAGTGCAGCAATTCCCCACCCAGGGCTGGATTCCCTGAGCTTGGACCGTATCACATACTTACCCAGCATGATGTAAAGCCTGGAAGTGCAAAGGAGTTGAGTGGTTCCTCAGGCATGACAAATTTTGCTCTCTTCTTCCTGCTTACAAAGCGTTCCTAGGTTACAGGTTCCTCCAGTGTATTTGTGAAGCACAATTAGCAGCCAAAATGTTTTGCACTTTATAATTCAAAAAAAAAAAACCAACAAAGCCAAACTCACATCCAACTTGTTCTTATTTGTCACGCGTGGCTTCCTTAATCCACACTGGGTGCTCGAAGCCTGCCTGAGCTCAAGGGGAGACAGACGAGACAATGGAAGAGAGGTAATTTGCACAGATCAACCGTATTTAGCTCACGTTGCACAAAAGAATGGAAATTCTGAGGAGCCAGGAGGGAGCTCAGAGGAAGCATCACATAAACCAATTTAGCCTTAATATGCATTGTTATTTCAAAGATGAAAGGTGTACTCAAATCTACTGACCTGTGAGATAAGAGGTTCCAAAGA
>WBNH01002589.1:0-64997 GCA_013401255.1 Urocolius indicus | reverse complement strand
TTCCTCTTGTCCTGTCATTAATTGCTGGAGAGACGGACCCCCAGCTCCCTGCAGCCTCCTGTCAGGGAGTGTCAGAGAGTGCTGCTGTCTGCCCTCAGCCTCTTCTTCTCCAGGCTGAACACTCAGATTCCTTCAGCCCCTCCCCAGCACCCTTGTGCTCCAGCCCCTTCCCCAGCTCTGTGCCCGGCTCTGGCCACGCTGCAGGCCCTCGGTGTCCTTTCGGCAGTGAGAGGCTCAGGGCTTCCCTGGCATGGAGATGTTGCAGGAGGGGATGCCTAGGATGGTGGAAAGGCAGTGTCAGAGAAGGCACATGCTGGCTGCCTTTGGGTGTTGCCTTGAGTGGCGCCGGGGTACAGCGGGTGAGTGTTCAGCCCTCCCACTCTGGCGCCTGGCCCATCTGCTGAGGCAGCCACTCGCCCCCACTCCTAGCAACAAGACAGGCTTCAGTTCAGAAGGGACCAGCAGGATCATCTTCTGCAGCCTCCATTCTAACACAGGCCAGAGGCTTCCCTTAATGAGCCCCTCACCATCCAGGTGGTGAGATTCCACCCTCCTGAACCTTTGCTTTGCCAGCAGTGCTGCTGCTCTGTGCAGCACGTTGGGGGTGATGGTCAGAGGTTGTCTGAAGTCTCAGTATAATCCTCTGCAGTTATGCCGATGCCCTTTGTTTTTAGCCCTAAAGTACACAGCCAGATGAGGTGAGTCCTACATCCAGTTCTGGGCTCCTCAGCTCAAGGGAGACAGGGAACTGATGGAGAGGGGCCAGTGCAGGGCTACCAAGATGCTGAGGGGACTGCAGCATCTGTGTGAGGAGGAAAGGCTGCGGGACCTGGGGCTGTTCAGCCTGGAGAAGAGTCCAACACCAAACAAGCTTCTCCTTGTGTTTAAGTGGAACTGTGTGTGTTCTAACTTACGTCCATTACCTCCAGTGCTGTCACTGGACACAACAGAAACAAGTGTCACCCCATCCTGCTGACACTCACCCTTTAGGTACTTAGAAGTGTTGTTGAGGTCTCCCTCTCAGCCTTCTCTTCCCCGGGCTGAACAGCTCCAGGTCCCGCAGCCTTTCCTCGGGGCTGCTGCGGGGAGCTGGCTGGCCAGGGAGTGCCTGGCACGGTGACTGCTCATCTCAGGCTTGGCCAGGGCTGGTCGCTGCTCGCGCACGTGTGCACAAGCTGCCGTTGAAAATCAGTGACATCTCATACTGGGTCAAAACTGACGGCAGGAGCGCGGGGCGGCAGCGCTGGTGCTGCCGGTCACAGCCGCGCAGGGCAGCCCGCGGGGTGACCCGGCGCCGCCGCCTCGTTCCCGGCGCGGCTCCGCTCTCAGCCCGGCGCTGCGCAGCCCCGTCCCGGCTCCNGCCTCCTCCTCCTCCTCCTCGCGGCCGCTGCGGCGCGGGGGCTGCGGGCGGAGCGGCGGCGCCATGAGCGGGGCGGCGGCGGGGAAGAGCGAGAAGCTGGACGAGGCTCAAGCGCTGGCCCGCAGCTGCGCGGGCAGACCCGACTTCCAGCCGTGCGACGGGCTCTCGCTCTGCGCCACGCACAGCCACGGCCGCTGCTTCCGCCTGCACTGGTGCTGCCACCTCGGATGGTGCCACTGTGAGTGAGCGGCCGGGCGGGCGGGAGGGCGGGCGGGCGGCTCAGCGGCTCCCCCGGCCGTGGGACCCCAAACTTCGGGGCGGTGCTGGGCCGAGCTGCGTCGGGGCCCGATGCCCAAACGCCCCTCGGGGCTGCTGGTAGCCGAGGCGGAGCGGCTCGTGGCGCTGGCCAGCGCCTTCGGCCGGCCCGGCCACCGAGGACGCGGGCACCGGCTCCCGTGATAATTATTTTCCCTTGACAGGTTTAGGCTTTAAAAAATCTTGTGAGCAGAGAAGTTACCGCTTCGGGATCTAAAAAGCAGATAGGTCCCGTTTCAAAATCCAGCGTCGAGCCAACTCTTGTTGCAAAGGCGCCCCGCCAATGTAATGATGTGTCTGATCATGGGCTGGGGTTGAACTGTGGATGCCCAAACAGAGTTGGGTAAATAATCAATCACGTATCGCCTCGAAGAAGGGCCTTTCAAACAGCGTGTGGGTGTGAGGGCAGCAGATGGTGATGGAAATGGGCACTTGGGGTGTGTTGAGATGCTTACAGCCTGGATGCTCGGGGGTTAGTGAAAGTTGGACCGTTACTTGAGGGTTGCTGGGCGCTGCTGAAAATGTCTCTTGATTCCTGACGTCTCGTTCTCCTTTTAAGTCTCTCACCATCTCTCCTTGTGATTTAATCTCCCACAAGGATTCCCCCTGGTGTGCGTTTTCTGCACGTTTTGCTTAACAGATAACAGGGCCTGCCAAAAAAGCCACCTCTGATTTGGAGGAGAGTTTCTGTCTGAATTAAATATACACCCTAGGAATTTCACCTTGATTTGGGGTTCATTTGAAATCATTTCAGAACAATGGGCTTCTTTTACATCAGTGCCCTGAAGGGAGCACTGGGTGGTGGCACAGCTCGCCAGAGTCACCTTCTGCAGGGGGACAGGGGTGTCTCAGCGGCATTTCATCAATGACACAAAGGCCCCCAAGTTATAACCTAGATAGACTTCCAAAATTTCCCTAGCCTCAGTTACTGGTGGTCGCCATCAAGATGTATGAGTTTATAGGCAGGACCAGAGTTTATAGTACAGGACCAGAGCTCAAAATGGTGTTTATAAACTTGAGATGTTACCTGAAATCAGCTGGGCCTCTCCTGGGAAGGGGAAGTCAAACACTGAGCAGGGAACACCTGGAGAATTGACATTGCAGGGAAGGATCTGGGGATTAAGATGATCGTGAAGCCATTGTGCGTCAGCAGCAGGCTGTTGTGGTGGAAAATCCAAACCCAGAGCCCGAGCCTTCACTTGGGGATGCATTAACAGGAGTACTGCCAGCATGCAATTGAATTAGTCTCTTCGGCTCTGTAATGATGAAACCAGACCAATGGGCTTCGTTTTGAGCGTCGCACTTGAAAAAGCTGGAGGAGAACTGGGGAGGTTCTGCAGGAGGCCGCAGTGATCAGATCAGAAAATATGATTTACAAGGAGTTGCACAAGGAGTTGAAAGGGGTTGCTTGGACTGTAAAAGATAGATGAAGAGAGGGGAGGTGTGCTTTGCAAAGTATGGAGGTGGCCCTGCAAAGCAAGCTGTGTTTTCATCCTCTACATGGACTTGGTTATTTCCTGGTTATTTCCTTGTGGCAGGGAAAGTTTAGGTTTGGCTATCTGAAAACATTTGAAATAGGAAGGGAAAGGAAACATAGGAACGGAGTACTTGACGAGGTGAAGAACCATGATCCTTGAAGGCCTCTAAGGAAGGCTTAGACTGGTGTCTCTTAAGAGTTACATGGAGCAAATTCCCCTGTTGGAAGGACCACTTGAGATCCTGTGCAAGCCTCAGCTTTCCTGGGGCGAATGTGAGGTTTAAAAATGACAACAGCTTTTACAAGCAGCACAGCTTAATTCCTCCTTTGTAGCTAAAGGAAACTTTGCTCCTTGAAACCAGGACTGGAAGTGAAGGAAGTCACATGCCTCATGCTCATGTTTGATCTTCTGAAAGCCGTGAGGAAGTGTGCTCCCTTCTTGCCCCCTATTTCCTCATGCAAATTTCAGAGCTGAGGATCTCTTTGTACCCTGCTCCTGCAGAGTGAGTGGGACTTAAAAGGGGGAAGAATAAGGCCTGTAATGGAAAACTGTGTAGAGGTCAGAGGTGTAACTAAACAATGTTGGGAGTTATCATCTAGAAAAGCGATGCTGTGATGCTGACTTGGGAATCCTTAGAAGGTTCTTGAAAGCGGCTTTCTGTAACTCTTAAGAGCTGTATTGGGGTACAGGAAGCTCAGCATCAATTAACATGGCCTTTGAAGTATTGTTTTCCATCAGTGCCTGAGGTCCTGGGGAACGCCAGCTCAGTTAAAGTGTACTTACCCTGAAAAATTACAAAAGCTCACCACTGCTGCCATGAGGAGATTGTCTCCTCACCTGTACTCAGGATCACATCTGCTTACTTCAGCAACAGAAGCAATTTAGTACTGCAGAGCCACTTGGCTACAGAAGTAATAATTGAGAAAGAAGCCAGTGTGAATTCCCCAAAGCCATTTTTGTTGGCATGCTCTGAAGTGAGCAGTGCTTTAAGCGTTCTCTTTACCTCCCGTGTTTCTGGGTCTGTGAAATGGCAATAATAGCTGGCAGGCAAGATCACAGAGACTGGGTAGTGTACCCAAACCCCTTCAAGTGTTGTGGGTATTTCTTTGGCTTCTGTGTCTAAGCCTGGCAGTTTATTTCAGATCATTTCCAGTCTGTATCAGGCTTGGTGGGGAGCAGATTTCCCTGTGAGATGAGAGGTGGTTCTCTAACGTGCCCCTGTGCTTGGGGAGCTCTGAGCACAGCTAAAACCTCCATAAGCAGGCATAATGTGCAGTGGTGGTGGGCTTGGGGAGGCTATAGATAAGAGGGATGTTAGAGTGCACTGGGTTCTCTGGAGAGCCTCGCTCTGTGGGCATCAGGAGCCCAGGCAGCACTTCAGATCCTACTGCGACAGATGTCTGCAACACCCTCCTCCCCAGGAGTCCAACTGCCTGCTGACTCCTGTCTCCATGCGTAGGTGGAAAGAGGGCTCAAGCCTTTGGGGTCCTCTTCCCTGCAGGGAAGATGGTCTTGGCCCAAGAGGTGTTTTGCCTTCAGCCCCAGTATTTGTCCCCTTACATGTTTCTCTTGCTTGCTCTATGTCCTTTCAGCCTATCCCAGTGTGCATTTCCCTTTCCAGGGTGACAGCCTCCTGTTCACCTTCCTCCCACTTCCCTCTGACAACATTGGGGGCTTTTATTTACTAGATACAAGTTGAGAGCCCTAAATTACTCAAGTCTAATTTTTCCAGAGCCAGGGAACACGTGCCAGATGCAGGTCTGCAGCAAGGTGCCTGCCTTCCTCACCTCCAGATTCCCACTGGGGCTCTGATTTGCACTGATGCTGTCTGCAAGGCTTCTGGTTGTGTGGTGGTACCTGCTCCTGTCAGAAGGGATCAGATCCTTGGGGCTACATCTGTCCTGACAGCAGGATTTGGGCCGTGTTTTGCTGATTTTACTTGCTAAGAGTTAGCTCACTGCAGAAAGTGTCAGCCTTGGTACGATCAGATCGGCTTCGACCCTGGATGATGCGAAACCAGGGTGTTCTGCTGCAACTGTACTCATTGATTTCATCTGAGTGTCTTGCATTCTGTTAAACACTTTGCAGAACCCCTCACTACGTTTTGTTGCAGTTGTCATATGAACAATGGTTCCACAATGCTCGTTTCACAGCAGTTGCATCAACAGAGAGTAACTGTGCTGCCTTCTGTTAGCCTTGCTGTGATTTCCCTTTTTCTTCCCCCCCATGGTTCAGCATCATACAAAGCAGCCTTTTACTTACTTGAAGCCTCTTGCATATCTTAATGCTGAAAAGCAAATGCAGCAAATGAATTTCAGCTTCACCTGATTCAGCCGTTTGGACTGTTTAGAAGAAAACAGAGCCCAGGTGAAAGCTGAGAGGTCTCCTTCTGGTGCTCAGAAAGGGGAAAAGCAGTTGCTAGGCTCAGAGCTGGAAAAGAAGATGGTGGTAGCAGTAGAGGTTTTAAAACCAAGGAGTCACTCCCCTGCCCTTGAGCTGTGCTGAGTGGTGTGAGACACTTGCAGGTGTGCTTTGAAATAGCTCCCTGGGGTGCGTCACAGGGCTGGGGGACTATCACCCCCGGAGTTTAGAGCCAGGCCTGGTGGTTTCTGCATGGGGTCAGGCAGGCTTGGCAAGAGGCTTTAGGGTGGCTTTGGGGAGGAACACTTCTCTGGTTTTGGCCATGCCAAAGCTGCTTCTGGGGATGGAGAAGCAGAGTATATTTACATTTCTTGTCGATCCACCTGCTGAACAGGGAAATGAGGGTTCCTCCTTGCTCTCAGAGCAAGCTCCAGCACTTCCTCGCTGCATCTGTTTTCTGGGCATCTGCAGGTCTCCTGGAGCTGCACCAGCCCTTTCTGGTTTGGGGCTGTGGTCAGGCTCTGCTGTGGGGCTTGGGCAGGGAGAGGCAAACATCCATCTCCCACAGCTGCTGGCAAGGAAGGAAACAAATGTGTGCAGTCACTGCACCTGTGTGCACTCCGAGCAGATATTTGTTTCTTACATTTTTCCCTGCTTGAAATACCAGTGGGTTTATTTTATAACAATTTTTAAATGAAACCATTCATTTTCTGTGTTACTAAACTGGTGAAAGCACTCTGCTGAGGCCACCCTTGCTAACCAGCCTCTGCCAGAAAGGTGTGGTGTTGTGTGTCGTAGAATCACAGAATCATTATGGCTGGAAAAGCCCTTGAAGCTCCTGGAGTCCCAACCCTTCCCTCAGCCTGCCCAGCCCACCACTACCCCACGGTCCTCAGCACCTCAGCTTTGGGATGCCTCCAGGGATGGGCACTCCCCCAGCTCCCTGGGCAGCCTGGCACAGGGGCTGACACCCCTCTCAGGGAAAAAGTTGTGCCTCAGCACAACCTCAACCTCCCCTGGGGCAACTTGAGGCCGTTTCCTCTTGTCCTATCAATCATTACTTGGGAGTAATGACCGGCCCTCACCTCACTGTCAAGGAGTTGCAGAGACTGCTTGTGTCTGACTTCAGCCTCCTCCAGGCTGAACACCCCCAGCTCCCTCAGCTCCCCCCTCCTCAGACTCATGCTCCAGCCCCCTCCCCAGCTTGCTTCACATCGCATCTCCTGCCTGTGCCCTGGCAGCGAATATCTGGCCCCAGGCCTCATGTGCTGGTGTTTTCCCCTGCTACACAGGAATGTGTGCAGCATAGAAATAGCTCTGTGCACACAGGCAGCATTTCCGTGGTGTCTCTCCCACCTCTTGAGCGACAGAAGCTATCAGCAGGGGCTCTGACAATCTTTGAAGCACGTGTAATTATTCAGATCCCAGTCTGCCTGCAGGAACTGTAAGCAGAGAATCAGGAAGGCAGCCTTTCTTTCCTGTGTCACACCACTGGCAAGTGAGCTAAAATGGTTATTGAAGGTATTCAAGTGCACCATGACAGAATGGGGGGAGTCCAAAAAGGAGTTGTGCCTCCCCATCAGCCTGCATCTGCCATCCCTCCATGGTAGGGAAGCAGCTACAGCCCTGGAAGGGATCCTAAAATAAGCCCTGGGTTGCTCTTCAGCATTGCACACACTGTGGATCTCCAAAAGCCTTGGTTTTTGTGCTGGTGAGTTTTCTTTGTGCCTGTTTTTGGTAGCTGCAAAACTGCTGCATCCAGGAGAAAGCCAAAGGGCAGCAGTGTACCAGTGCTTCACGTCCATCTCTGGCTGCAAAAGGGGACGTAGACTGGAGCTTGCCAGAAGCCATCGTGGCACTAGCAATGGCAACTTGTACTATTCCAGAGGGCAAAACCCATCCTGATGATTGAGTTGTTGGGCAGAAAAGAAAAGGGAGCTGTAACGTGGTGATGTTTTAAAACCTGAAACTATTTGGAGCAGCTCATCCATTTCTCTTTGTGGAAAACTCTGCCTAAACAGGAAGGGAGCCGTGGGGCTGGGAACTCTGGAGCTGGGTGTTCTCTCAGTACGTGCTTGTCTTGGTGGGAAGATGATGATAAATCCTAGGAGAAACAGGCCTTTTGCCGTGCAAAGGATTTGAACATCCACCCAGTTTTAAGTCCGTGTATGTGGGCAAAATGTGCCCAGGCAAGGCATTATGCTGAGCACCAAGGCAAGAGCAGCAGAAAGGTGGGATTTTTTTTCAGCTTGTCATGGGAAAATACTTTGAATGAGGATTTGCTGCCTGTGGCTGTGTGGGATCTGCTCTTCACCCGTATTCTGAAGAGCTCTGATACTCTAGCTTCGTTTTACTAAGCTGTACAGAATGAAGGAAAGAATGTCAGCTTAATACATTCTGAAGTGTAACTCTAAGGGAAAACACTTACCTGCCAGTTTTTATGAATGTACCATTCTGGACCCAGATTGTATTTTGTTGCTCTGGTCTTAGTTCTAATCCACAAACCACAGGATGAATGTCCTCTTGATGCTGTGCTGCAGAAAGACAACTTGCATGTGTAGATTCATCATCCTCGGTGGGAGCATCAGTGCCTTTGAAAGAACCTGCTGGCATTCATTTTGAAGTCCTTACTATAATGCAGTGAATGTTTAGAGACGTGCATGTTCTGTTGTTATTAGCAAACCCCCTGACATCACTTAAAGAGAAACAGAGCATGGATTCAAGTCCATCTTGTAGAGACAACTCATCTGTGCCTCATCCAGGATTGAACAGAACAGAGATAAGTGCACTGCCCAAAAGTCTGTTTCTCCATCCAAAAGCTCTGCGAAAAAGGGGCCTTGTGTACCGAAATGCTTTCTGCCAGCCAAAAGCTCCTTTGCCATGTGTGGCTCTGAGGCTGGGATTTCATAAGTTGTCCATCCATCTGAGGTGTGTGGTTCAAAAATAATTGTGTCTGCTTGCTCAAAACTTAATGACTGCTGCTTGAGCCTCTGAGAGTTGCAGGTAAATGACACCTCTGGAGCTGCTTGAAGGATTAACCTCTTGTTTTCATGAAGTCTGCTCAGGACCAGCCTAAAATGAAAGAAGCTGTGGACAGTTCATTAATTTCTTGTCCCATCAGCTGGTGGGGTTGTGTGTGAATTCAGGATGTGGTGAACAGCTCCCTGGTGCAGGCTGAGCCTCTGTCCCTGCTCAGAGATCTTCATTCTGCCAAAAAGCTTCTGGCTTCAGCTCAAAGATAAAACCTGTGTGGGAATACAGTGCCCGTGGCATGTGTGGCTTCCTTCCTCTCTCTGCATGTGAGGAAACCAGTTTGCCAGCTCCAATCTGTGAAGGTGCTTACTCCAAGCCTTTCAATGCAGAAGTGCACGGCTGCAGTGCCTTCTAACGCATCATCCTTACTCTTGTGGTTGCTGATGGATGTTTTGTGTGTCTTACATTGCAGCCCATGGTCATGTCCTTGCATTGTCTCAGAGACAAACTGAGCCATGAGACTGTCATCTTTGCAGTCCCTGTCCCGTGGGTCTGCAGAGCTCAAGGGTTGCTGCATGCTCTGAACAGGGCTTTCAGGTACCTCACATTTCCTGGCAGCACCTGTGTGCTCATCAAGGATTTGTTTTCTTGCCACTCTTGTTGATGCAACCAGCAGAGCTGGGCTTGTAGAGAATGGACATCCTGGGGTGTGTTTTAGGTAATGGCTCTCACTGTAACCAGCGCTGCCATACGCTTCCTGATTCACTCCCAATCTTGGTAACTCAGTGCTGCACGTTGGTGAGGCTACACTAGAAACTGCTGTTTCTATAAGGGACAAAAAGCTAAATGCTTTACTCACAAACATTGTGAGGTGTTCCAGAATGATTGCTGGGACAGTGTGGGCTTAGCTGTTGAGGGGTGACACAAGCACACACTAATGTAAAAAGCTGGCTGACAGCAGCTTGGATTCCTGGTAGTACATATATATGTGCCTCTCTGTGCATGTAAAGTGACCTTGTTTTAGTGGGTTGTGGTTTTTATTCCATGAATTTCTCTGTCCACAGGATACAGAGTGCTTTCTCATAATGGCTTTGATTCTTCCACTAATCAATTTTTATGGAGTGACTGATCACTGAATTCAAGAAGTGCACTTGGTGCAATTTAGAGATGGGTTTCTTTGCCAATAGATGGAAGTAAAAAAAAAAACCAAACCCACTGGGAAAGTGAAATTTGATTGCTTGGCAACTGGGCCTTCTTTCTAATAGCCCCTCACTTTAGTCAGTTGGAATTGATACATAATCTGTGTTGCAAAACAACTTCAATGAGAGGCATGCATTTGTGTTCTCCTTCTCTCTGGTGGCTGTGGAGCTGGAGAGCCCACACATGTGCTCTCAGAGTTGTTTGTTTTGGGTGGGTACTTACACTCTGCTGTCCTCCCCTTGCTGCTCCTTCAGGCTGCTTCAGCTTCCTGCTGTCTGCCTGCAGTGGCCTTTGTGTTTCTGTGCTTTGTTCGTCCTGAGCTACATTCCACGTTTCACTCACCAGCGCTTCTGGTCCCTGGTGAAAGGTTTGGATACCAGCAGTTCAGTTAGAGTAGGCTGATCAGCTCATGCAGTCCTCAGCAGCCCACCAGCATTAGCTCCCCTGCTGGCAGGGCAGGCAGGATGAGGCACTCACATTGGTCTTAGTTTTCCCTTCCTGTGCCACCAGACTTTGGTGTTCCCCACACGGTGCTGTGGGATCTCAGTCCTCTCAGTGGGAAACTGACAGCGATGCTTTCAGCTCTCTACCAGTATTCACTTAACCCTGGCAGTGCTGAGTTTGCTCTCACCTGTGTGGTGCAGCTGCTCCAAGCCACTGGCCTGCAGGGGCACCATAGGACCTGTCAGCCCACCTCTCTGCCTCCAAGGGTGGTACTTGAGCTCTCATTTTTTCATGCACAGAGCATTACTGGATCCGACACCCCCTTGAGGGAGGGGTTGGCACCTGTAGCTGCACATATCACCTCCATGTGATGATGCATTCTGAGTGCAGACACAGAGAACAGTAGTTAAATCCTCCAGAAATGGGTTCAGCAGGGGCCTGTAATAGAAGTATGAAGATTGGTGTGAGTGAAGTATGAATGGAAACATGCAGAGATAGGCACCAGAAGAAACAACAGGAGTAGAGGTTAAAAGAATGGCCTGTATTGATGATTAAGGACACTGTTCCCAGCAAGGAAGTTAAGAATGTGGTGATTGTCAAGCCCGGAAGGCTTGTGCTCTGATAAGGCCACAACACAGATGATTCATCAAGGGGAGACCCTGGACTCTTGAGGACATGGAGGGAGCAGCACGGGCACAGACTGTCACATAAACCATTGCTGCAGGTGTCAGCCCACCAGGAAAACAGCCATGGCCATAAAGAGGCATCTATTCCAAGCTGCAAAATCCAACCTCCTGCAACAGCCATCCCTCTGGACTGTCTCCTGTGGGTCTTTCTTGCATGGTAGTGCTCTTTGGAGAGGACTTTCCATTAATTCAAGAGCTGTTCTGCTGACTGGAGAATTCCCAGGCAGACATTCCCTCTGCATCAGGGGGCTCATGGGTGCAGCGTGTCCTGCACACCCAGGAGATGACTCTAACTTGTCTCTCTGGTGCCTGTGATATGTCTGTACTAGGAAATGCCTTCCTTTTCTAGGTAGCTTCTGACACTGATCTGTCCTTATCCTTCTTTGTTACCATATCAGCAGGCTGGCTGGCTGCATGAAAGCGACGGGATGCTGGAGCTTGAGCAGATGGTGTGCAGGGATGCTTCTGTAGAATAAATATTTAGCACTAAGCTGGGGGGTTTTTTTCTGTCTTCCCTACTGAATTTTAAAATTACCCAGTGTGAGTTGGGGATAATTTTTTTTCAGGGAGATACACAAAGAGTGGCTGCTCTCTCTTTTGGGGATGGCTTTGTAAAAGCCCTTCTGCTCCCCCAAGGCTTCTCACCCCTGTGCTTAGGGCATGTTCTTCTAACCTGGCCTGGGGTTGTGCTGGGGGGAGCAGTATTGGGGTAAGTGTGACACCTCACGGACTGAAAAGAGCAAGTTGCTTTCAGAAGGCACATGGAGTGCAGAGAGTTGCTCATTGCATTTGGAATGCCTATTCCCTTACAGTGCTTAGTAAGCAAATGTGGCCCCTTTAAGAGGGTTTACGGGTGAATGAAACATTTCTCAGGCTCCCAGGGTTGCTTTGGCTTTAAGGCTGGTAAATCCACGTAAGAAATGAGAGGAAGGAGCATGGACGATAGAAGGAAGCTCCAGGGTCTGTTTGCATTTAGAAGTTACCTGCTCTTAAGTGGATGTGCACAGAGAACCCTGAACGGCTTTGACAGCTCCCAGCACGTACGATCACGATCCTTTTTGTATCTAAAACAATTCATGACAAAAGAGCATTAAAATACAAATTTGATGAGGAAAAAGTTGCAGGGTGGTTTTTTTTTACCCACCCCTTTCTTGGTTTCCTGTGAGAAGCTTGTAGCTCATCAAGTCAAGGGCTGTCACAGCTGTCTCTTGCAGTACAGCAGTGAGAGGGAAGCCCTCTTACTGTGCTGAATCACTGCTGGGGCAGCCACTGCACAACCATCGCTATACTGGTTCTTTCCTGTGCCTGGATGAGACTTGGACTGGGATGGATTTGTTAGTGCTCTGATGTAGGTGCTTCTGTTTGTAATGATACACTTGTGTTAGGTCACAGCCTGCTCATCTCCCTTGGTGCATTTCCAGGCTGCTAAGGTCCTGTTGCATCACGACTTTTTCTTTTGGGGGTAGGTAACTGGTGTTGCTTTGCAGAGTTGGCTTTTGTCCTTAGAGTCTCTTTTCTGATCCCTTACTGTGCCTCCTAGCTATCCAGAAGTACTGGAAGAGTGCAGGATGCTCTGTTGGCATTCTCCCTACTAGAAATTAATTTGAATAATCTCAGGGCTTTATCGAAGTCATTTGGAAGGTGCATAGGGTGAAAGTATCACTTGCATTAAGGTGTTGCATCTCTTTAGCTATGAAGCTCCTTCACTGTCAACCAGCATTTTAGTTATGCTTCATTATAACCAGCAATAGCACAGTTCAGCTCTAATTGAGTTTATACTGTAAACCTGACAGTGCCTCAGCATCCTGAAATATTTTTCCTTTCCTGTGGTGGCTCGTTCCATGTCTCAAGTTCCCAGCACAGCCTGTGTTTTGCTAGATGTGATCCGATAGCCCCCTCCATACAATAAAAGGAATGGAAAATGGGTGTGCAGTGATTGATTTACATGTGCCAGCTGTAAACGTGCTCCCAAGTTTCTCCTTCCATTTGTTCTTGATCTTCTGGCTGTTTTACATGTGCCAGCTGTAAATAGAAGCTATCTGTAGTCCTTGGTGAATGTTGAGGGCTAGGGCAATCTTTGCAAAGGTTTGTTATCCCAAGCTGGGTGCATAACTGGAGTGACAAAGCACAGCAAGGGCAGAGGCAGGCACTGTGGCTGCTGCTGCAGCCTGCAGGGCTGAAAGGCAGCATCCCAGTGGAGGTGCTCAGACCAGAATCACACTTTCAGGTGCCCCTTCTGCTCTGCTGAACACTCTGGAATAAAAGGTACGGTGGGTACCTCAAGCAGGCTCAGGGTAGTGTGATCTTTTGTGTCCTTCTCCAGGTTAAGAGCAGTGAGCTTTGCTTTAGCCTAGAGAGGACAAAACCCCTCCACCTGCCCTTTTTGCTGTCAGTGGTGAGATGATACCTGTTTCCTTCTCATGCTACCCACTGCCCCAGGGACCTGAGAGAACCAGCTGAGTGTTTGACAGTTTACACATTGTCCTTGGGCTACTGTGCCAATCCAGGCAGCAACACACTGCTCCAGCTTGCGGCTGTCATCACCTGTAAGACAACTTCATTTAGGCATCGGAGGGGTGTGTATCCAGTCAGCTCTTCCTAAAGAAACAGACGTGTCTCTCCTGCCACACTGGTGTGGAATAAAACAAGTCCCTCTGGAAGAACACTTGGTAGTTCTCTGTCTTTTCCTATGAAGAAAACCAGTGCTTGAGAGAAACTGAGCAAGCCAGTGCTTGAGAAACTGAACTCCAAGCTTCCCCCACGCAGAGACGTGCGAAAGAGCAGCCCTGCAGTCAGTGAACTCTCCTCGGATCCAGCATGCCTCCAAGCTGAAATGGCTCCTGTTGCACATGCATTATGAGCACTTGCTTTGTCTTCACTCCTTCCAAGAGCTGCAGTTATTTTGCTTGGATTTTTTTGTGTGTCTCCTTGATAGTATGGGTAGTGTGTGGCTTGCAGATCTGCCCTAACCCTGCCTTTTACTGAGTAGATGATGAGCTGGCAGATGGGATGGGGTAGAAATCTTTGTCCAAGCAGCTGTAGGGAAAAGAATACATATTAAAAAACACTTTCAAGTTTCAGTTAAAAGTTGTCTGAATGTCTTGCCTGCAAACAAATACACACAGCACATATCCCTGACATAAGACTCTGAAGTGCATTGCAACTTATGAGGCTGGTTATTAGCAATACACAGCCTTTCAAAGTAACACTGTGAGAGAGTAAAAGTTGAGACTTTGTTGTGAGAAACCTCATTACTGAAAGATGGATTTATTTACTTTTTTTTTTAACATGCCAAGCACGTTAATGAGTGTCAGAGGTAAAGCAGAGCTGGCTGGGACCAAGGGAAGCGGAGAATAAAATATTTAAGCAGCACCTCTGCTTATTTCATGCTTAAGTTGTTTTGTATTAGCCATGGAAACTGCTGCTGTGTCTGTTTGGTGAGGATGCATGCAGACTGCTCAATTAGCAAAAAGCCACAAAGAAATTACCTCAGGACTTACTCCTAAAAGGCTTGTCTTTGTTTTTGTTTTTTTGTAAGCCAGAGACACCATAATACGGCTTCCAATCAATCCCATAGTTCTGGGAATCACTACCACAAACAGACTTTATATACAGAATCATAGAATGATAGGGTTGGAAGGGACTTTTAGGGATATCTAGTCCAACCCCCCTGCAGAAGCAGGTTCCCCTAGATCAGGTCACACAGGAACATGTCCAGGCGGGTCTTGAAGACGTCCAAGGAAGGAGCCTTCACACCCTCCCTGGGCAGCCTGGGCCAGGGCTCCCTCACCTCAACAGTGAAATAGTTTTTTCTTATGTTTAAATTGACCTTTTTGTGTTCCAGCTTCATCCCATCACCCCTTGTCCTGTTGCTAGATACAACAGAAAAAAGTGCTGCCCCAACCTCNCAGGGCAGAGTATATATAAATATATAAATTGTGCAAGTTGCCAGAGTTTGGAGATGTTCAGGTCATGGTAGAGCTCACTGCTGTGCTGGATTCTGCCTTACCTGCTGGCAAGTGTCCCTGAGGCCTGGTGCCAACCAAGGCTTTGGCAAACAGCATCCATCCCACTTGGCAATAAAAATCATACTTCTGTGAAGAGAGAAGCAGGGAGATGAGCACTGCCCAGTACTTATTTAACTCCTTGGAGATGTTTGGAATAGCTGTTTTGCAGCTGAGTGTGAGCTGTGGCATGTGCTTATTCTATGGAGGATTTGTGTTTTTTAGACTTTCACAAGGGCCAAGTAAATAATGAAGAAATGGAAAAACAACCAGTCTTTCTTAGCTGTGCACAAGCTGCTGTCGTTTTGTGACTGGGATCAGACAAAGATGTGCAGTGGTTATGGGGGCATAAGGCTTTGCGAGCTGTCAAGGATAGTTGAGACTTACCATGACACTACTTTCAGCAGAGCTTAGTTTCACACCTTCCCAGTTAAAACACGCAGGAGAGGATCAGGCTCTTTATCTCCTGGAGGAGAGGAGGCTGGGGGGAGACATGATCCCTCTCTACAGGAGGCTGCAGTGAGGTGGGGGTCTGTCTCTGCTGCTCCCCAGTAATGAACAACAGGACAAGAGGAAATGGGCTCAGGTTGCCCCAGGGGAGGTTGAGATTGGAGCTGAGGCAGAACTTTTTTCTGAGAGGGGCGTCAGCCCCTGTGCCAGGCTGCCCAGGGAGCTGGGGCAGTGCCCAGCCCTGGAGGGATCCCAAAGCTGAGGGCCATGGGGTAGCGGTGGGCTGGGCAGGGGAGGTCTGGGACTCAGGAGCTTCAAGGGCTTCTCCAACCAAAAGGATTCTGTAATTCCCCTGAGCACTCTTGCCATGGAGATGAAAACTGCAGAACCAGAACTGAGACATTTCTCCACAGAGGCTATTATAGTGCTTGAGAGCTTCCCCAACTTCTGCACAAGCAGCAAAGTGCTTTTCCCAGCCTTTGGAGCTGGATTTTCAGGCACGTGTTTGGCACGTGCAGTATTTTTCCTTCCCCAAGTTCCTGCCTTCCGCATCGGCAGCAATGTCAAGTGACCCAGGAAACAACTTGCACTGCAGTGTCTGGTCTGGCATCTGTATTTGTGCAAAACACTGTAATTTACAGGAGCAGTCATCAGCACAGACGTTCTTCAACTGACTCGGCTGGAATAAATAGGCAATAAATGACGTGCCAGCATATGGAAAGGAAAGTGAGAAAATGTGAAAAGAATAGGTGCTGGAAATACTGTTTCATCAGAGACTTTTGCCAGCTGGTTGAAGGCAGCAAAAAATATTGCTGTTTGTTTCAGAGGGAGTTCTTTGAGACCAAGAAGTATTATAAGAGAACTTAGGGACTTGTGCTTTTGGGATAACTTTCTGTGAAAAGGCCATCCTTACCAATCCTGCAAGCTGCAGGGCTCTGTGTGTGGGGGGGAGTGATATTATTTTTACATCTCTGCATTTATTTCTCACCCTGGCTGATGCATTTCCAGGCATTACACAAGGTGAGGAGTTGTAACTGAGGCTGTAAGCATGGCTTTGACTGGGAGCCAGCCTGCCAGTCCCAGCAGTGAGCACCAGCACCCCTTTGAAGAGGTACCTGGTCATATTTTAAACTAGAAGTTTAATCTAGAATAAACAAACTTGCCCCTAAAACTACCTGAAACTTAACAAGCTTGGTACCATAATTCTAAAGAAATATAGAAATCAGTTCAGGTAGAAAAATACTCTTTTTCTCTTGGGTGATTCCTGCTTTACCTTGGCAAAGCTTGTCCTTGGAACAGGAGGAAACTGTCTCAGCTGCTGTAAGGTCACCCAAATGGGGATATGAAAATCTTCTCTTAACAGAATAGTCCCTGTTCTCTTCTACCCTGACATTAGTGCCAGCAGAGCAGTTTTGAAACACACAGAGAATTACCCCATGCTGCTGCAATGGTAAATGAACCAGCTGAGCTCCTGGGTAACATCTCTTTGACCCCTCCTGCCACTTTTGGGGAAAAAGAATTAAAAAGTCCTACTGGTGACTCAAAGCCCCATCATTCAATGGCTGTGCTGGGAGCTACCTTGGCTTAAATCCCCTGCTTGCTTCTCCCACCAGCCTCCAGTGCTCTGCCAGCACGTGGTGGCTATCTGGAGTAAAAATCTAGTCCAGTTGTGCACATACCTTTTTTTTTTTGATCCTGTTAAAATCTTCACCACAGCGTTCCTCAGACATTTCAGTTAGAGGTGGCACAAAACTGAGCTGAGAAATTATTTTTTGTGTGTGCTAGTATCTGTTTTTCATCATTGGTTGGCAACAGAAGGGAACGGGAGCCCACACAGCAGCACTCCCAGCATACTGAATCAGTCCAGCCTTGTGGTTTCAGGCTACGGTGGGCTGCATCTCACTGCTGGAAGCTGGCTTTATCAGACACTACCACTGCAACCACTGGTCATCTGTGCTGCTTTGCAAGACAGTAGCATATTTGACATCCTCTAATTTCAAAGGAGAACAGAGGAGGAGAGCAGATGGAGGCAAGGTGTGGGCTGCTGCTGTTAAGAGGGGGTTGTGATGGGGAGGGCTGACCTCCTACCCCAGAGAGCTTCCCAGAGATGTGTCAGCAAGAGCTAAAAGAATGCCCATGAGACCTCATCCCTCAGTGACTGCCAGAACAAAAATACCTGTGCTGCTGCTCCAAAGGGCACCAGAGGAGTACAAGCTCTGCTCTGCCTGTAGCTGGAGGGTTCCGTTGTTTGATGCCAGCACTCAATTCCTCTGAGTCACAGCAACTTTAGAAACTAGACCATGGTATATTAAAAGGATGGCAGGCAGAGAGGATGGCTTTGTGTTTTCTGCCATCCAGTCATAATCAAACAGGAGGGTTTCCCCTTTTCAAGCCTGTCTTGTTTACACAGAGCTTTCCAGGGGGCTCTAGTTATTATCCTTCCACAGAGCACAGTAAAAAACAACACAGATATTTGAGGGGAGCTGGTCAAACCTAGCCCCAAAATGTTCTTTTCCCCTGCCTGCCTGATGCTCAGTCTGTCTCAAGAGGTTGTTCTTTCCCACGGCACCAGAGGACTGAGTTTTTCTCTTCAGGGTGGCTGGTCCTTGACCCTCTGCCACTAAAAAATCGTAACCAAGAAAGCCCTCCAAACCAAATGACACCTTAGAAAGCTGACATTGGTTTATTACGGTGCAGGGGAGGATCTCCTCTAACAGGCACACCCAGTGACCAAAGCACACTCATTATATACATGAAGAAAGTGAAGACTCATAGAAATGTAATAAATTAATAAATTGCTACATTAATAGCTAAATCTAATAATTTTAAATACTTGTAAGGATCTCATATAACATTTATCAGTACCCAAAGGGTGAGTGTCAGGAGGATGAGGTGGCACTTTGTTCTGTAGTGTCCAGTGACAGGACTGGGGGTAATGGACAGAAGCCGAAACACAAACAGTTCCACTGGAACACAAGGAGAAACTCCTTTGGTGCTGAGGTGAGGGAGCCCTGGCCCAGGCTGCCCAGGGAGGGTGTGGAGGCTCCTTCTCTGGAGGTTTCCAAACACCTCTGGACACGTTCCTGTGCCCTCTGATGGAGGGGAACCTGCTTTAGCAGGCGGTTGGGCTGGATGAGCTCTGCAGGGCCCTCCCAACCACCACTGTTTGATTCTACCATTCTGTGACTGTGAAACTGCCTCCTGCATGGGTAGTGAATTTGGGGAAGGTCTCTGGTGGTAGCTCAGACTTCAATTTGGTTTGTCCACGTGTGGTCACAACTCACCACTTTTCACTGTCTGCTTTTGTAATTTAGTCAGCAGAAGCAGGGTGCTCAGCACCCAAACAGCCCTTAGCACACAGCCTCATTCATCCTGTTTTGCAAAGTTTACATGGAGGGGTCTTTCATTCTGCTCTTTGTTTACTGAATGCACAAAGTGGGTTTGTTCCTTACAAAGACTTGCTGATCTTACCTGTCAAAGGGGGTCTGTTCTTCCATTCTTTGTATCTTTGGTATCAATTCTCCCTTTTGGAAGTAGATTTTCTTACTACTGAGCCTGCTTTTCCACACGAGCTTCAGGGGAGAAGGGCTGCACCTCCCTGGGAGCTGCAAACATGTGGCAGGTCTCCTCAGAGCCCAGCTGGTTTCATTAAGATGTTACTGCCTTTCTGCTCCTTACTGGAGAGCTTTAAGCATCCAAACAGCTCTTCAGTGCTTTCATACTTCTGCCTTTGCAAAAGCAGTCAGTGTTTGCAACTCGGGCATCAAAACTCTTCTGAGAGCCTCACAACCTCCAAGTCCTCTGGAAGTTTGTGCTTTCAGAGCGTACAAGCCCCCCAGGGAGACATGAATCTTTCAGAGGCTTCATGCAAATAAAATGCAGCCTTTTAGAGTCTTGGGCATAGCCTCAGGTTTCTCAGCTTTTCCTAACAAAATACTGATTTTCTGCCCCCTTATTTATTTCATTTTACTAAAGATTTTAAGTTCACCCTTGGTTCAGCTCTATATAACCAACATAATCCTATTTTCTTACTACATAACCAGATAATCAAGATGCCAAAAGCATTTCTGTGGTTTGGGAATCCCTTGGTTTTTCTGCCTTAGAATTCCAATTGCAGTCACGTACAAACCTCTTGTTTAAAGGCTGAAAAACCTCATGACTTAGTCCCCAGAAGAAAAAAAACCAACGTGGAAATGCATCCAGGGAGACTCGTGACAATTTGGAATAAATTATTGTAGCAGAACCACTGTAAGCTAGAAGTACTCTGTGCTGAGTGGCACTCTGAAATCTCTCAGCATCTTTTTGGTTTTCTCTCCCTTAGAAAGAGGTGTGGGCAGGCTTGCTGTCTGTCACACTTAGTGATGCAGCTGTGCTCCTGGGAGCTTGTTTAGTTCGAGAGTTAGTGATGTCTTGGAAGCAGGGGCAGGGAGAGGAGTGGGACTGAAGTAAGAAAGGTTACGCTTACCTCTGCAGTATCAGCATCGCAGAATCTCAAGGGCTGGAAGGAACCTTGAAAGTTCATCTAAGTCCAGTCCCCTGCCAGAGCAGGATCACCTAGAGTAGGTTACACAGGAACTCGTCCAGGTGGGTTTGAATGTCTCCAGACAAGGAGCCTCCACAATCCATCTGGGCAGCCCCTGCCAGTGCTCCTTCATCTCAACAGGGAAGAAATTCTTCCTTGTACGTCAGGAGAGGACTAAACATCTTGAGGCTGCTGAAACTATAGCAGGTGTTGCCTTGCAGGGTTAGTGACAACAGCCAAGGCCAAGTGTCCTGCCAGAGCTTTGTTCCCTGACTTCCAAGATAACCAGCTTTCTGTGCTGCCTGTTTTTCCCCGCAGGTAAATATGTCTATCAGCCCATGACACCCGTGGAGCAGCTTCCCAGCACCGAGATCCCTGTGCACCCCCGGGAGTCCACCAACACCATCCAGATCTCCGTTTCGCTCACCGAACACTTCCTGAAGTTTGCTCCCGTCTTCCAGCCCCCCCTGCCCCCCGACTCCCCCCAGTTCTGCACCATCACAGACCTCTTCATTGACAATTACCGTGTGAAATGCATCAATGGGAAGATGTGCTACGTGCAGAGGCAGCCCCCAGCCCTGCCCCACAAGGTCAAGCCCGAGGAAGCCCCCGTCGGCAATGCCTTAATCACAAAAGAGAGCAATACACCAAAACCAGCTCACTGCTCGTCCCCTTCCAGCTCCGAGGACTCCGGGATCAATGCAGTGGGGGTTCACTACATGGAGTCGTGTGACGAGGACACGGAGGGGGTGGCTGAGCTCAGCTCAGAAGATGACTACAGCCCGGATAGCAGCTGGGAACCAGATGAGTGCCCGCTCTTGTCACCCTCCCAGTGTGAAATGGAAGTGATCGAGACTATAGAAACCACTGTGTGATGCGACAGGTTGGCATCAGCTCGGTGCAGCTCCCACTCAGTAATGTTGCTTTTGTAGTATTTCTATTTTCTGGGGGTTTGTTTTTTTTTCCTGACAATCTCCTTTTTACCCCCTTCCCCAGTGTACTTGGTATTTCAGATTCCTCATGGGAGTGCAGTCACTGGACTTGCATAGTGGTGAACTAGCAGCAGCCTGAGCGATTTTTAACATGTTCTCAGCCTGATCTGATCTCTCACATCTGCACGTAAGGTAGTGATAAATCTTGAAGACTTTCATAGCTGAAATAGGCCCTTTTTCTTGGTCTGGGTTACATCACAACGAGGATGCGCCACTCGAGATGTTTCCATTTGTCAGGATGCTTGCAGTGGGCCTTCAAAGCACAGAGGGGAGTTGGTGCAGCACAACCGAGCTGCCCTTATTCTCTCCCAAACAGCTACATGAGGTGTGGTGATGAGGGGCCCTTTGCCTCTGTCTGTCCTTACACCTTCCCTGTCCTTTTCTCTCGTGCTGGTGCGACCCTCTGTGAAGGCCGCGGGCCCCGCTCTGCCAGTGGCTTGGCTCAGCGGGCTAGAGAATGCACAAAGTGCCTCCAGCTTTTCTCCAGGCTATGCACTGAGCCATCTGTGGAGTTAGGTCAGGCTCTGAAATCTCCCGAGAACGGCAGCTGTTGCTCCAGAGGGGCATCAGTTGCCTGGATCCAGCCGGCCCCTCTTCTCTCCGTGGATCTCGGGAAGGGGATGTGGCATTTGCAGCTCAGCAGGAGGGGGAGCAGGCAGAGATGAAGTGTGGTCGTCTACCCAATCCCATGCTAGAGTGGGCTGTGAAAGGACAGGCAGAGGAAGTGACTACCTCCAAACACACACAATCCTCCCTCACCTTTGCCTGCTGTTTCCTCCTGGGCTGTTTGGTGCCGGACACACGCACTCAGGACCAAAGGGCCTCAGGGCCTGCAATCTGCCTGAAGAATAACACAATTTTAGAAAAGCAGTTTTAAAAAGAGAAGCTTTCTCAGCCACACCACTGTGTCAGCAGAGCCTGGGGACAGCGTGGAGGTGCCCGTGGGCCGCGGTAGTGCGTGTGCCTGTTCAAACACAGCCTGAGGTCATTCACGGGGCAAGGGGCAGCTTGGGCTCCCACTGTTTTGCGCCTGGTTCAAGAGCAGATTCTGAACAGCAGTTTCCTTCAAGGGCTGGTAAGAAGGAGCTGATGGGTTCAGCTTCAGCCCTGCTTGACAAAACCAAAACATCAGTCCCAGATCTCAGTTGGCCCAAATCAGCTGGAGTCAGTAGTAACTGTTGGTTAACAGCATTACTGCATTTCTTTGTGTTCTTGCCGTTTCCGTCTCAGAAGTCCCTGGTGCGTATGAGGCTGTATAGCTGTGTACAGTTTTAGTGATTGATACTATAGTCTGTGTTATAGGGTGGCTCATCTCTCTCACTGTATCCTGACAATGTAGTGCTGATTTTATAACACTTTGTAATCAATATCTTTAGGAGACCTTTAGGCAGCAGTGTGTGTTACATACAAAGGCGCGCGCCCGAGCTCACCGCCAACGGTTACTGACTAATAACTGTCCTTTTTAGATGTAACACTTTTCAGACAGAAACAATAGGTTTTCTAGTTTTGATGACTAAAGAAGTGCAGTGCTTGTGAAACGAGGAACTTGGGCCACTGCATGAGCAGATACGTTCTCATGAGGCACCTGAAAACACTCTGGTTTTCTGAGGGCACTTCAACGAAGGCCGTGGTAACCACTAAACAGGAGTTGATTTCTTTTCCTAAGGGCAAGGTTGTCCTTCTTGGCTAACTCGAGGTTTCTAACAACATTTTAGCGTCTTTTGGCCATTCAGACACATCCCATAGGTAGAAAGAAGCATTATATATAACGCTACTGCATTTATCCACATTTAATCTTTCAGCTGTAATCTGAGTGGAGAGCTGAAGCAGCTCACCCTTGTGCCTGACCTGCCTGAGCTGTCTTCCCAGAGGCAGCTTCTCCTTCCCGGGAGGATGGGCTGGGCTGGCAGACGCATCCTCCCCAGGGGCTAGTGCAGGGGAGCCTGGTCCAGAGTGCTCCTCACCAGCTCTTACTGCGGGTGGTGAGCACAGGGAAGGTCATCAGGACCCTCTGACTCGGTTTGAGCTCACCTTGTTGGCGAACAAGCAGGAGCCACCTCCTCCTGCTGCTGTGGGCTGCAAATGGGGGCAGGGGCTGCGTTCACGACCACTTGCAGTTGGGTATTTATGACCAAGGCTGACCCTGTGGTCTGGCAGGTTCCTAACACTGTCAGGATACATTCTTTCTTAACTGTAAGTAATTAGCAATATTTACGAGCTGTGAGTGTGTCCTACCCGGGATTTGTTCAGCTGTCTTAAGCACAATAAAGCTGCCTCTTCCTTCTGTTGTAGTGTCAGTGGAGCAGCCTGGTGTGGGCCAGGGCTGGTTCTGGAAGGTGTTGCAGCAGCACAGGGGCAGGTTTCTCGCTGTGCTCCATCACACCCCCAGCTCAGAAACACGCTGGTTCTTTCCTTTGCACAAACACTGGTGTAGATGTTGCTATAAGAGAAATGCCCTGGACTCGTTGCTCCACTCTGCCAGGGAGAGGTGTGTATATTCCCTCTTTAATAAAAGACTAAATAACTGAAGTTCTGCTTGTCCTAATTAACTGTGTCTTCTCCTTACTGGAGCAAAACATTCTGACATTTCAGCAAAGGAAGGGTCACTTAGGGCTTCAGATGGCAGCACCTGAAATGCACACCCAGTGTTAGCCTCCCCATGGGCACCTGGTAAGTACTGGGGCTGTGGGCAGCCTCACAGCCCAGTTCTCACTTGCCTGTCCTGGGAAGGACAGCGAGAAAGAGAGCTGCAAGTCCAGGCTGACATCTGGCAGGATTCAGAGGGCTGTAGCCATCTTGACTTACCTCTGAGCAGGGTCACATGTGGCTGCAGGCTGGAAACATCAGCCTGGGGCACCATTTGGTAGGTCTTAATGCTAGTGGGAAGAAGGTGAGTGTGCCAGGCTCTGGGGCATGACAATGGTGCTGCTCCCCACAGCCACCTGGGCCCCAGTGCTTTGTGGAGCCTGTGAGCCCCTGAGAGTTCAGTACCGCAAACCACCCAAGTGCTGGTGACAAAGTGAAAAGGGGGAAGAGGAGAGATAATGATCACCAGACCAGTCAGGATTAGGGTAGGATCTGGAGTGTCTTTCACAAGCCAGAGGTGACAGTGTAGGAGCACAACTGGTGTTGGGTTGCAGCCACATGAGTGGGATGATAAAAGTGCCCCTGGGAAGGGGCCCTGATCAGTTTGGTATTGCAAAACTGGGGCTTGAGCTCAGTAGTGACAGACCACCAGAACTCACGACACCGATCCTCTTCCCCTGCAGCCCCCAAGGGCCTGCAGCACCTTTCTACACACACATGCTCCTCAACCCCAACCAGGCACAAGGCGGTCAGAAGGAATGTGGTCAGAGAGGACATTTCTGCTGTAGGTTTCTCTACCAGAGCTCAGTGGTAATTGCAGTAAGGAAACAGCAGCCAGTAGGAGTTCACCATTCAACCTTTTTTTGCAGGAACAGCCCATGTGCAAGGTTCAGTTGCTCGCACATGGATTGTTGTCTGCATTCTTCAGCCCCTTCCAGCCCCATGCCCGTTCTGTGCCCTCAGTCCCTGTGGCTGCTGCCATCAAACCATGGGAGTGGGCTCTGCCTGAGCAAAATGACTGCTTTACTTGTACTGCAATTAAAACTTGGGTGTGGTACCCATGCACAAAAACAGCTCAGCACTGAAACACAGGCTCTGGGCACAGGACAGGCCACACTCCTGTGCTAGAGTGAAGTTGACTCAGTTTATTTGGCAGAGTGAGCTCAAGCAGCCCAGCACTGTGCAGTGCTCCAGCGCATCTAGTTTTGTCTCCAGAGTTCACAGCTTCCAGCCCAGCTGCCCTGTGGCTGCCTCAGTGCAGTGAGAGGCAGCAGAAGAGCCAGATCAATCACTGCTGCAGTCCCACCAGCACTCCACACAGCACAGAGTGGAGCAGGAAAGACAGCAGATGGGAGACAGTCCCGTGTTGTGATGGAAAGGACCCCCCCCAGCACCAAGACCTGCAACCAAGCGTGGCCTGGCCTCAGGCAGGGCTGGAGCAGAAGCTCTAGTCCTCAGGCAGTGGTGGTGGCGCGAGGTGGAGCTGGAAGTTCTCATCCTGGAAGACACTGGTGGTGGTCAGGTCGCCGTGGGACATGCTGAGCGGCCCGTGCTTTTCACTGCCATGGCCACGAGACAGCTCGGTCAGGAGAGCCAACTGCAAGGCAAAACCCAGTCAGATCATTGCCCAGAGGCCTAGGAGCACACAGGCAAGGTGCACAAAACACAAAGTGCTCGTGAGGCCTCCCCTTTTTCCTGCAGCAATTAGAAAAGCCTTAACGTGTATCAAGAAAAGGGTATGTGTGATATGCAGGGACCCTAGAGAGCTCAGTGCAGGACAGCACTCCTGAACAACAGCTTTCCAGGGGTCTTTGGGTTGTTTTAAAGTTCCATAACTGAAAACCAATCCCAGATAGTGCTGACAATGCCAACAACCACAGTCAAAATAGACAGGAAGCTCAAGAAAAAAGCAAAGGACAGAGGGAGCTGTGCTTTCCTTGGGACAACGTGGGGGGCTGGAGGAGAGGGTCTTCTGTGCAATCATGGGAGCCACACTCTGTCTGATGGGCAGTTATGTGCAAATCTAAAGAATCCGAGAAACCTCACACTACAGACACTCTTCAGGCCCAGTCCCAAAGCCAGAGGCATTTCCAGATGGTTTCCCTGCCAGTGAATTCCCCAGCTCTGTCAGAGGCAGCATGGCTGCCTCGTGATGTGAGACAGCCAGCTCTGCGCACAGTCAGTCACCAGCACTAGACTAAACCCAAGAGAAAAGCCAAAGCCCACGCTGCCAGTGCCAGTATCTGGCTTGGCAACGTGCAAAACACCCTTCCCTGACTGAAAGCCAGAAGGAGAACAGGGGGTACGTACCCTGGAGGCTCCTCGGTTGAGTCGGCAGAGTTGGTCAAAAGCCTGGATTTGCTGAGGGTCCAGCAGAGACTCTGAACCTGTCTGATGGAGAGAGAGAGGAGCTTGTAGAAACAGCACACAAGACATCAAGTTCGTGCACACAGAAATCACTCCCTGCTCCTCCCCTCGCTCTGCAGCCTGTTCAAGGTCTTACTTGAAGCCACTGTGTGCACCTCAGTTTGGGGGAAAAAACCAGCAATCCTGTTGTTGCACAAAAGACAGAGAGACCTTTACACCAACAGTGCCTTACTGCTGGGGCCTGCAGCTGCTGGCTGACAAACAGTGATGTCACTTTTCGAGGAAAAGGAGAAACAAAAATAGACATAAAAGAGATGGGATGGGAAGGAACATGAGAGGCAGAAAGGGATGTCACCCAAGCAGCTAGGCCCAAGGGTCGTGTCACCCGGGGCAGCTTCAGGGTTCAGATGAGGGCAAAAGAGAACTGCAACCAGAGGGCCCACAGACTACAACAGGAGCATTAGCACAAGGAGGGTTGCATCCATATTCAAACTGCTTTAGAAAAGGCATCACTTACATGTCCTGGGGAGAGATGGCAGAGCATCACAGATTCTTGGAGGTTTGCTCCATTTTATCACATCACAGTGTTTCTATTTTGAATGTTTCTGCTCATGTTCCAAAGCAAGAGCATCATCAAGAAACTACAACAGGCGCCAGGGAGAACAGCCTCCCTCATGAGCAGCAATCTGGCATCTGTTGTCTCTGAGGGAACGTTCAATGTTCATTCTCAAATATGTTCTCCAAAACACATTTCCCAAGGGCTATTAACCCAAAATGTGACAGTCTCACAAGCAGGGACTGACTGAAGGTGCACTTACTTTAAACTCTCTTTGGTAAAGGCTCAAGCACAACATGAAGCAGCAGCATCAATGTCTTCAAGGAGTACAGTCAACAGGAGTTAAGGCAGAACTAGCTAAGTACCTAAAAGTGTGGATACAGAAGATGCACTGAACCCACCATAGGTTTTCTGAAGCCTGAGTCACTCCCTTACTCTCCTGAAGCCACATCTTGTCTTTGAGATGTTCATCGGATAGCTCAAGAAGAATGTTGGTGTGCAGAGCCCTTCTGCTCAAACTCACTTCTTCCCCTTCCAACATATTCTATTGTAAATAACTATTTGCTAATCACCAAGCAAGGAGCCAAATGTCCATATCCCTGAACACAGGTACAGGTTTTGAACCAGAGAGCCTATGACAGCGAGGGCCATGTACCCACAGCTGGCAGGTTGTACAGGTGCTTCCAAGGTACAAGCAGGTCATTCTCACTTGGAAAAAAAACAACAAAAGGAAGGAAAAAGTGCCCTCCACATTTGCTGTGGCCACAGGCACTCAAGGACAGGGAAAATGCAATATAATTGGCCTGTCCTCTTCTGCTATCTCTCTACCATGCGTGTGTAACTATCAATCAGACTGTTCTCCAGGCTGATGAGCTGAAATATTGCAGGCAATTCTTTCTGTCGTCATGGAAACAACTGCTGTCAGGTCTTTTCCTTTTTTAACCGTGTCACTAAAGGCATGTTTTCATTCAAGAGCTACAGGGAGGCTCTGGCAGTCCAGCATCAGCACTCAGGCATTAGTGGAATCCACTCTGCTCGCTCACTCACCCCACAAGAGAGCTTTGGCCTCTCGTGCTGCCACAGGGCTGAGCCAGCTCCTTGTTTACGTCAGCACAATGCACTCTGTCCCCTCCAAGCCACTTCCATCCAACCAAATCTCGATGCCCCTTTGGAAAGGGCTCAGACACAAAACCCAAGAGGCACAATTTATCCCCATGAGGCCAGCAAGGAGAAGAAAGGTTCCCTTTTTTGTTGTTTTACAGTTCTCAGGTCTCACCACTAATGCTAATCACTGTTGCACGTTTTGCTTGTACATATCCCACCCCCCTCTGGTAGTCACCACACAGCCTTCTTAAGCCTGCAATTATCTTTAATTTAACAGCTACAAAATCCATCATCAGCTAGTGCCTAAGCAAAGCAAATCATGCAGCAGTTGTAAGCAGAGGTACTGTTAATAGTTGTGCCAAGAGATCCACCTGAGCATTGCCTCACAGAGCTGTACCTTCCACAGATGACACTGATGTGTCAGTTAGAGCATCAGAGCACCACGTCACCCCAGGGGCTGCTCCAAAACACAAGGCAGATGCAGCCAGAAACAATCAAAGAGCAAGGCAGGCAGCTGCTCTGACCCAAAGTCACTAGAGTGACACTGACATACCAAAATTGTCAATGAACTTCAGAAAACCTCAGGATATCCCTCGGAAAGCAAAAAGTGTGCTGCTGCTGAGCTACTGCAGAGTAACACACACCACTGCTACCACACATTGCTGGGCCTGTGGAAGCAGAGTCTCACAAATCATAGAATCCTTTTGGGTGGAAAAGCCCTTGAAGCTGCTGCAGTCCCAGCCCTCCCCTCAGCCTGCCCAGCTCACCACTACCCCACGGCCCTCAGCACCTCAGCTCCACGGCTTTGCAATAGCTCCAGGGCTGGGCACTGCCCCCACTTCCCTGGGCACCAGAACTCTTGGTGAAAGAGTTCTTCCCAATCAACAATCTTAAGCTCCCCTGGGACAACTTGAGCCCATTTCCTCTTGTCCTGTCATTCATTACTGAGGAGAAGAGACCAACCCCCATCTCACTACAACCTCCTGGCAGGGAGTTGTAGAGTGTGATCATGTCTCCCCTCTGACTTCTCCAGATTAAACATCCCCAGCTCCTTCAGCTGCTCCCCATCAGATTTGTGCTCCAGACCCTTCCCTAGCTCTGGTGCTCATCTCTGGACATGCTTCAGCCCCTCAGTGTCTTTCTTGTAGAGAGAGGCCCAAAACTGAACACGGTATTCGAACTGTGGCCTTACCAGCACTGAGGAGGAGAGTACAGTCACTGAGTACAGTCAGAGTAAGTACAGTCTCTCTGGGCAACGTGGCAAGTGGGCAGACCCTCAGTGGGAGGAAGTCCAAGAGTCACTGCCACTGTGCTATGGCAGCATACATGCTGCTTCAAGACCAGTGTCCACAGTGTGTCTCCACATCCTCCTGCAAGCACAGCTGGAAGCAAAACCCCTGGCAGCAGCCCAGGCCCTGCCCATGTCCATTGCTGTCCACAAGGAAATGGGCACACTGCCTCACCAGAGCCCATGGCACAGCAGCCTCTCCTCAGCACTGCTACAGCAGCAGCAGTCTGTCACTACAGCTCTGTCCTGTGATCTCTGCAGGAGCAGAACAGGAGAGGCAGATGTCTCTTATTTCCAGTTGAACTTTGCTGAACTTCAGGAGCAAAGCTGCCACTCCAGGCAAGGGAGAAGACAGGCTTATTTGTGCTCTAATTGACTCACTGCTGCTTCAACATGGGATACTGTAGTGACTGGGAAGGGAAGGAGATCTGTCTTTATTAATTGCCTAGAAGCACATTGGCATAACTCCACTGTCTCTCTGCTAGCTGATCTGTTCAGCAGTTCGTGCTTACACCAGGCACTACTGGAACATTCCCTTGGACTTCCACTGATGCCTTCAGCCAAAGGAGCAATAACAACACTGTTTGGGATTAACAAGATAAACACAAACTCCACATATCCTCACTGGACACTATGGCCCAGCAGGTCAGGTATGTATACTGTAGTAGGTTTTGAGGGAAGCACAGCAGCACATGGATTAAACACCACGTAAAGATGATGCACAATAGGCCTGTGCTCAAGCTGATCTCAGTTCAGTGCCTGAACCCAAGAGGATGGATGTACCAAGCACAAAGGCATTTTCTAACCACGAGCTAAGAGGCTGTTAACCAGCATCCCACACAAGTCAACCACAAGAGACTCATGAGGTGCAGTGTTCTCTCAAGGGCAAGAGTTTGGGGAGAGAAAGGGAAGGTAATGACAGAAGAGGAAGAAGTAAGTCCTACTTGGAGTAAGAAGGATTAGTGACTTCTGCCAGAGGCTTCTTGCCAACGTGACCCCAAGCCTTACAGAACACCCTCTGTTGTCTGTCCCTTCTGTAACCCCAACACTCCTGCAGCAGTCTGTTACTCCTGTTTAAGAGGGAAGGTTATAATGTGCTTAAGAACCACTCTGGTCATGGGAGCTCAGCTGCAGTTGCCCAAGCCTATCTATGCTCAATTCACATGTAAGCCAACAAAACATACTGCTGGCATCGTGCAATGTGAGGGGTAAAGGGAGAGAGGTGGGATGTGGAAACTGCAGCTTTCTGTTTAAGGGATTTAGAATCACAGAATCATTACAGTTGGAAAAGATCCAAGTTCAATCAGTCATCTCACACTGTCAAGCCCATCACTAAACTAAACCATATCCCTACACTAAACTATAAAAACCATAGCACTACTTATCTACAAGAGACAGATGTTCCCCTGCCACCTGCCTTTCTGAAAGCCACCCTCCACAACAGCCAGCAATGCCAGTCATAATTCTCTCTCATACCCTCCCATCTGGGGACTACAAACTGAATCAAAACCTCCACTTTGCTCTCATCCAGAGCAACATCAGCAGAAAGGAGTCATCTGCACCCTTCTTCAAACGTTGGCCTCTTGGTTATTTCTCAGCTTGGAATAGGTACAAAGCAGGGAGGGGAGCAGCAGTGGCCCCTCCAGCAGTGGCAGTGAGCAGGACATCTGGGGCAGAGGTTTCAGCCATTCCTACCAGATGGAAAGGCCCACACTTGCTTTCCTGCCTGTGCTCCAAGGCAGATCTGCAGAGACAGACAAAGCTTGCAATTTCACAACGATAATGAGCTGTGCCAGCTCCTTGGAGAACAGATACAGGGCTGTCAAGCACCATGCTAAACTACATGTAACTACTGGCAACACGAACTGATGCAGTTTGTGGGAATCTGTCACCAGGTTTAAATGAGGCTGCCCTACAGATCCTTCAAGATATGAAAGGTTTGATTAAGAGGGATCGCTGTGTGATCAACATTCTCTCGAGCATAAACCCAAAATACAGCCCCGGAACAGCTACTACGAAGAAAAATAACTCTATCCCAGCTTAAACCAGGACACAGCACTTCCCCAAGCAACGCCAGCATCACAGGGCAGCCAGTCTCACTGATCTCTGCTTTAGGCAGGTTGAAAGTCAGCTGCCTCTGCTTCACATTCACCTCTCACAAGTCCTACAGCACAAGGCTTTGGATTGTAAAAGTAAAAGGAAATTTCTGTCAGGCTACAGGTTGTTAGATATGAAGACCAGGGGAAACAGTTACAGTTCAGTCTGAAAACATTAAAATCATCTTTGTCTACTGGCTGACAGGGGTGATGGAACATTTGTTCCACTCTAAATGAAAAGCCATGTCCTCAGCCCTCATTCTCACCCAACAGAAAGCAGACATACATGCAGAGGGCTGTTTAACATTGCAGTTAAGTGATGCAGTATGGTACCAACACCTCACAAGTGGATGCTGGTTGAGAAGCTCCAGGTTGGACAGAAGGCTGTGTGGAACAGAGCTCAAAGGTAGAGCCTGACAAACTGCATTAACGAGAGGACACATTTACTGTCCATCCTGGTGTCACTTGACAGGATTAAACTCCTGAATTATACATATTTGCCATCTGGACAGAACTGACAATGGTGCCCTTCGAACTCAGGCCCATCTTCAAACATGGAATAACCAGAGCTTAGGTGGTCATGGCATTTTCTGCAGCACTTATAGCCCAAGAACCACAACTGTTCTCCTCCCTGATCCCTAGCATGTAGGCCTGCAGAATAAAGGAAAACACAAACTACCTCACTGAAACAAGGCAAATCAGTTTTGGAGATCAATGACTAAGATGCCAGGAGCATTTCACTCAGGTATTTAGGCAGAAGCTCAGCTTTTGCCCAATATGCCTCAGCCAATTTTCAAACACCACAGTGCAAAAAAAGTGCACTGCAAGCTTTAAATTAGATTGAAAAACCACCACAAACACACCACAAGCTCACATTTCTTTTAACACTCATTTATGGGACTATATAAGGTAAGGAGGCCAGGAAGGACCATCAGTTTAGGCCCAGAAGAGCTTCAGGAATCATAGAATCATAGAATAGTAGGGTTGGAAGGGACCTCCAGAAATCACCTAGTACAAACCCCTTGCAGAAGTCAGTTCACCTAGATCAGGTCACACAGGAACATGTCCAGGTGAGTCTTGAAGACCTCCAAGAAAGGAGACTCCACACCCTCCCTTGGCAGCCTGTGCCAGGGCTCCCTCACATCAACAGTGAAATAGTTTTTTCTTATGTTTAAATGGAACTTTTTGTGTTCCAGCTTCATCCCATCACCCCTTGTCCTGTTGCTAGATACCACAGAAAAAAGTGCTGTCCCAACCTCCTGACACCCACCCTTTACATAATTGTAAATGTTAATGAGATTTCCCCTCAGCCTCCTCTTCTCCAGACTAAACAGCCCCAGGTCCCGCAGCCTTTCCTCTTATGAAAGATGCTCCAGTCCCCTGATCATCTCGGTGGCCCTGCACTGGCCTCTCTCCAGCAGTACTTTGTCCCCCTTAAGTTGAGGAGCCCAGAACTGGACACAGGACTCCAGATGAGGCCTCACCAAGGCAGAGTACAAGGGGAGCAGAATCTCCCTTGACCTGCTGGCCACACTCTTCTTTATCCATCCTAGGATGCCGTTGGCTTCTTGGCTACGAGGGCATATTGCTGGCTCATGGTTAGTTTATTATCAATCAGGACTCCCAGGTCTCTCTCTGCAGCAGGTCAATCCCCAGCCTGTGATGGTGCATGGGGTTGTCCCTCCCCAGATGCAGGACTCTGCACTTATCCTTGTTGAGCCTCATGAAGTTCCTCTCTGCCCAACTCTCAAGGGAAGACAGCAAGGTTAAGGGAGAGCACAGATAGCACAAACTTTTGGTAGCAAGAACAGAAAATAAGCCCTTTTGCCTTTCTCTTGCTGTTCTCCTTTCCTGAGGCAGAACGTCTAATGCTCTCATGACAGGAAGGCTCCACTTACATTGAAGTGCAGATTTAATTACGGCTCGGTGCTGGCTCGTGGCATCTCTCCACCTGCCCTGAATTCAAGGCAATTGCTAGCAAAGCCATGCATGCAAAGCAGAGGCAGAGAAAACACTGTCTGTTGGGCTGTCGTTTCACATCTAAGTCTCAACTGCGCTGCAAAATTCAAACTGACAGCCTTTGTTTCAGCAGAGCAGAACTGGTACTATGAAATGCACTCCAGATGCTCAGTGGCATTTCTCAGCATGAAGCTATTCCCAATTCAAGGCTTGCTAAGAAAATAAATATGTAAACTGAAGATTTCACTATGAAGAAGAAAACCCACCCAAACAAAGAAGAGAACATGTTAGATTTTGCCAAGAGACACACTAAGCTTTCTGGGTCTTCAAAGTGGTTGTAAAGTAATACTCTCCCCACAGATCTCTGTGGAAGATGTTGGGGAAGCGCCAGAGCAGGGCCTGGGGCTGGAGCAGGGCCTTGTCCGCATGGCCTCTCTCTGGGTTTGTCTGCTCATCCCAGGGGAAGCAAAAGCAGCTCGGCCAACACAGGGCTCAAAGGCTGCCCAGTGTCAGAAGAGTTGAGGGGGAGTGCAGAGAAGCTCCTCACCAGAGAACTGTAGTGCCAAAAGGCTAAATAAACCTTGTGATGACTCTTGTACACCCAGGGTAGCCCTAGAGATCAGTGAGCACTGTGCTGTCTTGGACTCAGGCCGAGCAAGACCCTTAGGAAGGCAGGGACGTGGCCCTGGGTCACGGGAGGCCTGCGGATCTCCTCTCCCTTCAGCTGCATGACTTGCCCACACCTCTTCTCCCAGGCACCATCCACCTGCTGCTGCAGAAAATGCACCTTTCAAACAGACCTCAGTTCTGTGCAGGCCAGGGCTATTATGGCTTGAAATGGCACCAAGGAAGGCTTAGGTTGGAGCTGAGGCAGAATTGTTTCCCTGAGAGGGGTGTCAGCCCCTGTGCCAGGCTGCCCAGGGAGCTGGGGCAGTGCCCAGCCCTGGAGGGATCCCAAAGCCATGGAGCTGAGGGCCATGGGGTAGTGGTGGGCTGGGCAGGCTGAGGGGAGGGCTGGGACTGCAGCAGCTTCAGGGGCTTTTCCAACCAAAATGATTCAGTGATTCTATGTCAAAATCAGCACTTGGAGTGGAACTGATTTCATGCTGAATTCTCTGTTTAAATTTACTTGATTCTGCTCAAGACCAAACCTGGCATATCAGGCTGCTTCCAGCACATGCTTCTGTGCCCCAGGTCATCCTCCTGACCCTCCTGCTCCTGGGTCCAGTGGGGCCAGGCAGTACACATATCCATCTCCTCCACACCACACTCCCAGCACTTCCACCTGGAGAAAGAGTCTAGTCTGTAACCCAGACTGCTGCCTGGCCAGATGAATTCTTACCTCACAGGGTTAACTAACAGTACTGAGTGGCAATTGTTAAGCAAACAAACTTCCTGGAGAAGCTGGAGATTTTGCAGGCTGTTGCCAAGTCTAAATATATTCAGCTTTTTAAAGATCTGGCTATGCAACAGTTTAATCACATGCAAGTACAACAGTTACATATTATAATTTAAATATATGAGGAACATCACAAACTTGGAGAGGATGTGGGACATCAGGAGGAGGAGGTAGGGGAGAGGGGGCTTGAAGCAACACTGGGGCTCTGATGAGCCAGAGCCAAGCTCTGAGAGCTGACTGTGTATTGTGTGGAGCAGGAAGCCATGGGCTTCTCTGCCAAGAGCACATGACAGACAGCAGGGAAGCATCCAGCACTCTCAGATGGTCTGGAATGGTCATTTTCTAGCTAGTGCTAGATGATCTGTGCTGTAACTCCTTCTCTTCCCCATCCAGTTTCTCCACACCTCCCTTTAAGACACAAGTCCCAGCCAGCCCCTCACTTTTACAGACAGATCAGATCTCCTCCCTACCCGGATCTTTCCTGTGTCATCTGGAGCACTTTCTGCTTCGTTCTGCTCTGCGGTATGTCCAGACTGGTATTAAAGGGGAGACACAGAGGTTCTGTGACTGACTAGCCCATGAGAAATCCTTTGATTAGAAGGCATTGGTATAAAATATCAGGCACTTTAAAAAGTAAAAGCAAAATGAAGTACTAAAACTACGTTCATCATTGAAGTCAAATCTGGCCTGTCCCATCCATTTGCACACCTTCCTTGGGATTGGAAGTGTGCAGGGTAAAACCTGGGCTGCTAAATCTGCCAGACTTTGGAGGCAGTATCCATTGCAAGGAGACCACAGTTGATTTACAGTCTCCTGGGAAAGCTTTTCTTTCTGTCACCATATAAGAAACTAACACAATCTGACTGCAAAGATTGTGTTGTGCTCCATATATGCCTCAGAGATTATTTTTTCCCCCCCAAGACTCCCTTCAAGCAGGAAGCTTCTCTTTTTTTGCTAACAGAGAAGCTGATGGAAGTTGACTAATGCTGTTAGCTATCTTTTGATCAGAACTGATTTGGCAGAAATTGAAATAATCTGCTAGAAGAAAGCTAAAGTACTCCAAGATTGAATTACTTTGGTTTCAAAAGTGGGAAAACATTGCTTCATATGAATCTGTGCAGTCACAAACACATAAAGTACCTGGAGGCATTTAGGAACAAACCCTCATCAGCCAATGCCTTCACCGGAACGCAGGGCAGTGGGGTTCATCCCCTCACAATGCCACATCCTGACAAGCTACCTGCCTTTTTTTTTTGCATACAATCCATAGTACCATGCCAGGGAAAAGACAGAAACATGCACAGTGAGACTGGGCTGCTTGAATTTGGGATGGTGAAACTCCTTGGACACAAATACTGACAATAAATACAAAGTAATTATGTGATTGCTCAGCCAAATCTAGGTGCATCAGTCTTGTTTACACACAAGCTTCTTAAAACACTGTGCAAGCCCTTAGTGAGTCAAACCAATTATAGATCTTTTACCCAGAGCCAGGTTATCTGTTAGGAAGGTAGAACCAGGGCTCCACGATCCAGCCACAATCACATACCAGCTTTTAGTACAAGTTTTATCTAATAAAAGACACCTAAAAAGAGTCTGAAGGGAACTGGACCCTGTGGCCCATCACTGGCTCTCAGAAACACGACAGGGTGGTGGGTGCACCTATCAGACAATCAGCTGCAGGCATCCAGCTTCCCCCCGGGCTGGCTAGGAGTGCCCAGGTCTTCTGCATGAACACATTTCTACTATTTCCAAAGCTCTATATACGCACAAACTGGTATGGACAAAACAAAATGACATTCAGAAATGTGAGTTGTAAGCTGCTGATGCTGTTTGACAGTTACTGATCACCGGTTCTGGAAGCAAAGGCAGACATGAAAAGAAAGGGATGAAGTCCATAAGCACTGCTCAAAGGTAACTGAAAAAGAAACCACCTCACAAACCTTACCTGTGCCAAGGATGGGCCACTTCTTTTTTTCAGCTCTGAGAAGTTCTCACTCAGTTTTCCTCCCTTGTTACTTGAGTTGCATTTATAGCACATCCACCTCATCATGCCTTTTGTCACCGTCCCACACTCTTTACTCAGCAGACACAGCGAATGATACAAGTGGCCACAGCTGGAAAAATAAGAGTTCTTTTAGATGCTTGAAAGCAGAGTAATGCAGCCTGACAGCTCTACCCTTTGGAGGGGTCAATGGAAAACAAGGCTGCTTATCTGTAAACACAAATCAGCAGGGTGTGTGCTCCCTTTGTAGCCCTAGACTCTCCTGTAGTGTTTCTAGACTCGCAAAACTAACAGTAGACACCTGTGTGCTGACACAGCTGCAGAGGAGAATACTAAGGTAATCATGACCTTGTCTTATTTTATAGCCACCTGGTCATAGGTAGGAGTATCAGAGATGTCAGAGCACACAATCAGGCCTGCAAAAGATCTGAGGTGTACAAACACAGGCAAATGAATCCAGCCTACTGCAGCTGCACAAACTGCTCTGCTGGGAGAGATGACACATCCACTGAGCTTCCTGAGCAGCTCTCATGGAGCTGTAAAGCAATTCTTTCCAGCTGAGAAAGAGATGGCTGCATGCAAAGAAGGTTGGCTCGGATGGGTTTGATTAGCCAGCCCTTTTAACAGTGCAAGGGATATGTGATTACAGGAAGATACACCATTACGTGTGCCAGTTAGAGACCAGCAGCTCTAGGGGGTTGGTTTGCACCCCCACCCCCCCATTTTCTTTTCTTTTGAAAATGACCAATATAATCAATACTTCTTAACTGTACCTGAAAACAATGATTTCATCATCAGTTTCTTGCCTTCTTTTGTACTGCTGTAGACAAATGCAGCAGTAATCCTGCTTTGGGGTAAGCCCTCTAGTGACAGAAGCTCTGAGGTTACACAGGGACCAGTGGAGATCATGGTTTAGAAGATTCGTAGTTGTCTCTAAAAGGGTCTGTGTGGAAGATAATACACAGAAGAACTAGGTCAATTTTGTCATCTCCAGGCTGCAGAAACTGCACACTGATCCATCCTTCATAACAAGCAGCTTAGCAGATTACTAAGAGCAAAACCAACCCAACAAAACTGCTTCTCTCTCTGTTTTCTAGCCACTACTCTCAACATGCTTCTGTTTTCATCAAGTGTTAATGGATGCAAAACCCTTTCACTCTGAAATAGATAATTCCTTTATTGATTTTTGTCAAAGAGCATTCCAAGGGACATGGTAGGCTCATTTTGTCACCTTCCATATGGTATGGACCTCCCTTTTTTTCCCCTCTGCCTCCTAAGCTACTCCTTACATCCCCCATTTTAGGAGAAACATGTTGATAAAAATCAAAGCCAAAATGCACTACTGCTATTGAAATATCAAGAAAAAAACCACCGAACTTCTCATCTGCTGGTTCTTCCCAGCAGCGGTTTCCATTTCTGAAGAGCCAAAAGCATAATACCCTTATCTTTTAGCAGTCAGTGCTTCTTTGAGCAACAACAGGTCTGGGTGCTCTGATCCCTGAGCAACTCACAAAAGGCTGCAGAGGCTGCACCAGTGGCACACCTCTGCCCTTAGCCCAGCCTGTCCCAAACAACTGCCAGGCAGTGGCAGAGAACCTATGCTGCTCAGAGCAGACCTGCACCAAGAACTCACAGATAATGATTCTTTATGTCCACCTCTCTGCACTAAAGCTACTGCTCAGTTCCTTTTTGAATTGGATGCTGCTGCATGGAGGCTGCATGGATGCTGCATGGTCATGCCACCTTGTAGGCAGAATGAGGGAGGGTGTGTTTGGAGGAAGACTACGCATTCTGTTTTGGGGGAAAATAGTGGTTTTTTTAAGTTTGGAGACTGTCTGGGATTTGAGACTGGACAGAGAAAAATAGGAGTGAGATAAAGGTGAAAACTCTCCACTGGTGTCAAAACGGTCTAGTTGATAAAGCTCTTATCTAAAACTAAAACTAAAAAGACAAAACCTATTGGTTTTGTGCCTTTGAATCCCTAACTGCAGGATGAACTGGAGAAAAAGCAGATGTTTATCCTTCCAGTACATTTAACATAAAACGGAACTACAGAGGTGTTCACCATGTAGCTACCAGTGCCTTCACTTGCAATCTGTCTGTGCACAACACAAACTCATTCCCCCTCCCCAGACACATGAATAGAAATGACTTGTCTGTCCATTTCCTTTGCATTGCAGAGAGCAATGCCAAATGAGAGAGCAGCAGGCTAATATAGCTAAAAGTAATCCTTGTGTACAGCAGTGGGCAGGACAGAAATGCATGTGACTTACTTGTTCATAGTTAAAGGTGTCCAGCATTCCCAGGACAAGTCCTTGAATCTCTCCAAGTTTTCCTTTTCCATAAACTGGATCCTGGATGAAGAAATGAAAAGTTGGAGATGAATCACAGGATATGACCATTTCCCTTTTTTTACCTCCAGATTGGCATCACAAATGCAATCAGAGAACCACAGAATGTTAAGGGTTGAAAAGGACCTCAAAAGATCCTCCCGTGCAACCCCCCTGTCAGAGCAGGACCATCTAGAGTTGGGCACACAGGAACTTGTCCAGATGGACTTGAAATGTCTCCAGAGGAGACTCCACAGCCCATCTGGGCAGCCCCTGCCAGTGCTCCCTCACCTCAACAGGGAAGAAATTCTTCCTCATGTTTCTTTGGAACCTCTTTTGCTCCAGCTTGTACCCATTGTCCCTTGTCCTGTCATTGGCCATCACTGAGCATAGCCTGGCTCCAGCCTCCTCACACTCACCCTTTATGTATTTGTAAACATTAATGACATCAGCCCTCAGTCTCCTCTGCTCCAAGCTGAAGAGCCCCAGCTCCTTCAGTCTTTCATCAGAAGGGAGATGCTTCACTCCATCATCTTGGTGGCCCTGCACTGAACTCTGTCCAGCAGCTCCCTGTCCTTCTGGAACTGAGGGGCACAGATGCTGTACATGCAAGAGGGCAACAGAATAATCCCATGTACTGATGGGAACACTGATGATTAACAAAACTGAGTAGATGACAACATGAATACTAATCACTGCACTTGGGTCAAAAGACTTCAGATGTGGCCTTGGAAAGTTCATTTGGGAGATGCCAAGGGCTGACTGGACAATGCCTGTGAGGAGTATGGAGGAAGGCAGCAGCAAAGCCCCTGCAGGAACCCTGGGCTCACATCCCAGAATATCACCAGGGAAACGGGGCCTGGGGCTCTTGGAGAGATGACATCCATGTGCCTTAAGCAGCATTCTTTCAGTGTCCCAGCATCAAAAGTGAAGGGCTGTGATACATGTCACTGCCCTGGTGCATCTTGGCCACCTGCCCCAGGCCTGCTCCAATCTAAACACCCCTTTCTCCACAGCCAGACTGGAGTTTGGCACCTCCCTGTTCCAGGGTGAGCTTGGCCAGGAGGCCACTGGGAGTTGCTTTCTGTGACAACACACAGTCCCACAAACAGGCAGAGATGGGCAAAGCACTGGAAGAGGGAAGACACTTCTACAATGGCCTTCCCTCCTGATAGGCCTCACTGCACAAGAGAGCAGGTTCCTGGCACAGGGGTGTGCTGGACCATGCCAGGAAATATCTTTGCCCAACAACCAGCATGATTAGAGTTTGCTGCCAGCTTCTAGCAGGCACCAGCACTAGTGTCTCCTGGGCACAACTAACCCTGAAAGATCTCTCCATGCAGTTGCAGAGGTGTCCTGGCCCCTGTCAATCTGCAGCATGGCACCACTTCCAACACACACATCAGGAACACAATTTCTTCCTACTTGTCTTTGCAGCTTCAGCAAGATCAGACTAGAACACAAATCAGTGATCAGAGAATCCCCAAATGGTTAACAGGGGTTGGAAGAGACCTTTAGAGCTCATCCAGCCCAACACTCAGCTAAAGCAGGTTCCCCTTCATCAGGAGGCCCAGGAATATCTCCAGGCAGGCTTGGGAACCTCCCGAGAAGGAGCCTCCACACCCTCCCTGGGCAGTCTGGGCCAAGGCTCCCTGATCTCAACACCACACAAGCTTCTCCTTGTGTTTAAGTGCAACTTCTGTTGATGCTCCACTGAAGAAGATGCCCTGCAAGACATTAGCTAACCAGCTGGGATCCAGCCAGCCTTTGTGTCTTCCACATAAAGGCAAAGCAAGGAAGAGGAGTCTAGTTAGCAGCATCTACTAGTGCCCACTGCAGTGATGGGATCCTGTCTCCATGGCCCAGACAATCTGATTTGCAAAAGAGCAAGGCCGTGCCCTCCTCTTCCCAAGCTCACACCAGCCAGGCACACACATACAAATAAGCAGAAGAGGAAGGCCACGAAAGAGGATCAGGGTAAGTCAACTTTGTGCAACGCACAAATCCCAGAGGTTGACAGTCAGTCATGGAATTGGACCTGGACAAAAGCCTTTTGCCCTGCTGGAAGGCAGGGGGAGAAGGGAGGGAAGCCCACTGGGAGCTGAGAGAAGCCAACTGGTGGAATAGGCAAGAAATGTGCAAAAAACTAGCAAGAGACTGGCAAGATGTGCAAAGGAGGAGCTGGATAAACAAGCTCTGGATGAGAGGAGTGAGGAAAGGGGGAGGAGGAAGGCTGACAGAAAAGGGAAATGAAGAGGGAAAACGCAAGCTGACCAAGACAACTGAAGTAACATGGAAGTTACACCACAAGATACCTAGAGAGATCAATCACCACAACAGCTACAGAAAGACAGGCAGGTTTTGAATGATTTTCCTGAGCAGAAATGTGACGGGCGGCCTAAATCAAACCAGCACTGAGAAATATCACTTGAGTCCAAACCAATTGTACATTTGGAATACCCAGAAGAGCTCAACATGCTGCAGAGGCCATCTTTTTTTTTTCAATAGGGGAACAGCACAGCCTCAAACCACCCTAAGTTTTCTTTCTGCATACATAATTTAAAAGCATCAGCGTGGAAAGTACACTACACTGAGTCACCATATGAATTATGGAGGGCAGCAGGGAACTCGGGACTGCCAGTGCAGCATGGATGTGATCCATAACATCGAGCAAGTTATTTTTGTACCCGCCAGATTACTTTTCTAAAGCACTCAAGTGTATGGCTGAGAGATTCAAACAGGTAAGCAACTCAACAAGCTGTACAAATGCAGCTGTTTACATAAAGCAACTCAGACTCTGCAAGCTGCAAGTAGAGACTTTCAAAGCAACTTGTTTATTGTCTGGATAGGGGAAGAAGAGATATGAAGAGGGAGGAATGAAAGAGCCACCTACAGCTTTACAGGGAAGGAACGTGAATCTGAAGGCCAGCTTGCAGTTGCTTTGTTTTTCTCAAGTCATGCATTTTGAAGTCATGCTCTAAAAGAATGGCAGGTAAGAAGAGAACAGACTTTTCTCTGAAGAGGAGCCATGTGGTCTAGCAAAGCCTTATATTGAGCCTGGCAGACAAGTACCAGTGGTGAATTCTATGCACATGTCCTGCCAGAGCCACTGAGGACAGTGCTTCACATTCCTGGGCTGCAGCTCTGCCTGTCTTGAGCATCAAAATCCAGAGATGGAATTTCACCTTCCCAGCTTTCTTCCAATTTGCTGGTTTCGGCCTCCAGTAAATTTACAGTCCAAGAGCCTCATGGGATCACTTTTACGGAGGAACAGGTTTCATCAATTCCACCTTATATGTTTTGTCTCTGTTTGGAATTTATTCATGCTCCAAATGCGCCGCATGGGATGGCCCATTAATCACAGTAGGTTGCACCAAGCCACAAACAGATGCCAGCTACAGCTTCCACGCTGGGATTTCCCTGGGGACATGGCAACAATCAGCATAGGAAGGCAAAGATGAACTCAGTGCCCAGTGCTGCTACCAGCAAACGGATCGGGAAAAGCGGGCAGGTGTGCAGGTGCAAGGCAGAGGTGTCCATGCAGCCTTTCAGCCAGTTCTGTCTCCTCCATTTCCAGTTTCTTCCCAACTCGAGGAAATAGCACTCCCTTTGCTAGCAGCATTCACAGAGCTGTGCTAATCAATGCTCTATGAACTCAGAAAACAGCATTCATGTGCAGCTTGACCCATCTGCAAGGGAACAGAGCAACCATTGTACATAAAGCCAATCTCAGCATTGATCTTCAGGACTGGAAAATAAAAACCCAAACCAGTCAGGGTCCTAAGCAGGAATGGAAAAAAATTGAGCAAAGGCTTTTTGGATCTTTCTGTTTCCACTGTGTAACAGATTTTGGAGATTCTTCCCTTTCCCATGCTGAGGTTCCTACAGGTAGATTTTCAATTTCTGGCTCCTCCATTTTGTAAGAGGCATCAGCTGCACCTACTTAGAAAACATTCCTGAAGGATTACAGCTTTGGAAGGGAATAAACACTCAGCCTTTCAGCCCTCTTCAGGCAGTGTTCACATCCTTAATGACATGGAGTTTTTCTTAATGCTCAAGAGGATTCCCCTACTATCTCTCTTAATGCAGTTGTTTCAGACTTCCTATTTAATAAATAACTTTACCACATTATTAAGGATGAGAAAGACCATAAATACATTAAACGTTATTTCATATGACTTCAGTTAGAAAGCTGAGTCCATGTGCTCTAACAGGCAGATGCCAGGAACCCACTTATTTTCTAGGAAAGCTGAGGAGTCTGGTCAGAGCCCTCTCCAAGGTGCCCTTTAGCAAAGCATTTTGGTGGTAAAGTTCACATTTGCATAAGGTATAATCTATAAGCAGTTAAGCCCAGAAGAGGAAGAAAAACAGTCCACTAAAATTGGAATACTCTAATTCCTTTTCAGAAAAGGCAAGATAATCTACCTCAGTATATTGATGTCATCCCACTTCACAAAAATCCCCCAGTTAATTCCTGGGCAGCTGTTCTACCTTTCAGACCTGCAGCTCCAGTACATCAATGCTCTACTACCAAGACTTGACCTCCTTTGGAACAGCTTTTAAGGGTGTTTTCAGACAATTCTGGGTTTCACAGAACTGTTTTGAGGGCTTGGGAAAGGCTGTATGTTCTCCTGGGCTCATTTAAGAATTCACTTATGGTCACAGTGAAAGCAGCATGTGAGTAACATTTTGAACAAGGCCCCACGTACTGCTCAGAGCCAAGGCAGAATGGTTTGTCACCAGGGTCTAGAATTTTACATGGCTTCAAAGAGCAACTACACGACTTTGCAAAGGGAGTACCCACTCAAGGCTAACAAACAGCTCTCTAGTTGAGAAAGCTGTTGAGACAGAGTGTTCTGGGAAAACACCATGAATCCATGTCTGGTTTTATTCTTTCCAGGAGGGCACCTAAATGGCACATTCCCAGATCATCCAAGAAAGCAGATGACAGGTCACACTACATGTGGAAGCAAAAAATCCAGTGTTTCCTGCTGTCCAACACAGGGGGAAGTTCTTTCCTGATCCCCAACACAGCAAGGGTTCACAACCCCTGAACGTTTGAGCTGGGCACCCAAGGACATGGCCACACAGTAAGATATACTCATCGCCGTACTCCTAGCTGAATTCAGAGCAAGATTTTTGCAGGGGCCAAGCTGTGCACCAAAACAAAACGCAAAGAAAACCTCCCACAAGCATCTCATGCCAGTCCTGAAGCAACAGTTGAACAGAACACAGCTACAAACACACGAAGTGACCCAGAGCAGTGCTATCTCAGAAATCTAGAAATAAAAGCTGGTGTGAATGCAGTGTGGATGGAAAAGTTGGGGTTTAAGCACAAGAACAAAGGGTTAAGTGAAAGATCTGATCTGTCTTGGTAACAAAGGACAGCTGCAAAGCTGGGGAGTGTGTCAAGCACTGAAGGCAGCAGACTAGTAAGAGCCCAGGACAGACCTCAAGTCCTAACATGAGGAGGGTGATGAGTTTGCAGAATATCACCCACGATTCTTCTGTTAGCCCAGCAGGAAAGCAGATTAGAGATGTGTATTTCACACATAGGTTCCAATCAAGAGAAAACAAAACGTGCAGCAATCTGGCCTATGATTTATTGGAAGCTTAAGTGAGATTCCAAGGCGAAAGTCCACCTTGTAACAACCAACTACTTCTGAAGGACATAACTAAGATGTCCAAACCCAAGGTGTCATCATTAATCACAGGATCCCTTGAGATGCAGTGAGGGGCTGACACCCTCTCCACTGCTCACAAATGATCCAGGCCAGATCACTCACTCCCACATATCATCAGTGTTTGCAAACATGTGACTGAGCAAGTGAATGAAATCTGTAACAGGAGGAGTGTTGAGGCAAACTTCAAGATCCTGTAAACAAATACTGCTTTCCCTTCCATAGGATCTTCCAATGAGTTTCATGACACTTTTTCCCCACACCTCTTTCATCTAACAAGTACAATTACTACCTCTATTTTATGAAGTTCTGCTACTCATGTTCTTTACCTGGATTTCAGTCCCTCTCTCTGAGAAGTCCTCATCTCTCCCCCTTTTGTGCTCCAGTTGTAAAAAAATCATATGCCTTTTAAAATATCTATTCTATCAGACTGGATCTGGAAAGCTGACCAGGGTAATGGTCAGGGTGAAGCAGGAACAATTTCCCCCTGCCTCCAAACCCAGTGACTCAGCTTTAAGTAACGCCTTACACATTTGTGTCCCCAGTAAAAGTGCTTCACCTGATGCACTGTAAGCATTCCATTATCCTTTGCAAGGCTGCCATCACACCAATCACCTCCCTGTACAACTGGCAAATACATTTCACTCATCTGTTGCCTTCAGGACATGAATGTCAGCCTCTAGAAGAGGGTTTTTCTATTTCTGCTGAGAACAGAAATGGAATGAAATATTTGAAGACTGCAGCAAGAATTTCTGTTCATCTTATGGGAGAAGAGTATCTTCCTCCACACTAATACCAGCCAGATGTGTTACCTTCACAGTGGTCACTGGTTTGCCTCTCACCCCATCCTGGTAGTTCTCAACATAACCCAGGAAAGCCTCCTTGTCAGCCTCCCTACTTGTTCAGTCACAGCTTCTGTATCATTTCCTGCCCACATGAAACATCAAAGGCTGATTGGAAACTATATATAATGCCCCAGTTAAAACTAGTCAAAATAAGTTATTGAAGAGCCATTACGTTTGCTTGACACTTTCTACCTTTGATAGAACCAGAATTCATTTGATCATGCTTTCTATCCACTCTCCTACAACATCTTTCACTGTCTTTAATTATGATTTTTTCCAAAATCCAAGATTGTGCATAATGTTAAGATCAAACAAGTAAGTTGCTAGGGGTGTGTGCTTACCCTGTGAAACCCGAAAGCCCTTCACTGTGTTTCCTTCTCTCATCTGGAACAGAAACCCTGAAGAGTAATTCAACACCTCCTCAACTCTTCAGTCATTCCACCCCACAACACAGACAACTTTTCTAACTCATTTGCTGCATTTCTCAAGGTTGGCTATTAAATCCCAAATTCATCTTTCATCTATTTTGCAAATTAACAACCCAGTATCTGCTGTGACCACTCAACCCAAGGTCCTGGTTTGAAATCAGCTCTTCTACAACAAAGTTTGCTACTTACTGAGAAACATCTCTAAAATAACACATCACTGTCAGTCTAAGTGGCCCAGTTGTGATCTCTTTATCCAAAGCCTATGAACTTTGCTCGAGTGTTTCCACAGCTGTCCATCCCAGTGCCTTAGATAATTAGCCTTCAACAAATTTATTTCCTAGTTTTGAGAAATTCATAGTGGCTTTGGCCCTAAATCTGCTAAGTTCCAGTTCAAAGGAACTGTAGCCTTTGAGAAAATACTTCATTTGGTTTGCAGAAATTAGCTCCACTATCTCCTCACAGGTCTACATGTTCCTACAGCATCAAGTCTCTCAGGTCATTCCATCAGCTTTTCCAACCTCTATCTCACCAGCTCAACTTCTACTGAAATACTTTGAGGCAGATAATTGATTAGGTACTCTGATCTCCAGCGACATGGAAACTGCTATCACATCAAGAACACGTTCAGCAGTTCTCAACAACTGAGTAGAAGTTACATAGCCTTGTAAAAGCTTCTTCTTTTCGGGAACTCACCTGTAGAATTCTCTGCAGGATTGAAGGAAGAGCAATAAATGCAGCCATGTTGTTCAGCACTTGCATTGTCAGACTCTTCAAAGCTGAAATATCAAACACAACGGCCACCAGCAAGCTCATTAGGACTCAGGAAAAAAGAGAGATCAGTCTTTCAGATTGAGAGAGTTCTATTTCAGTTGACGTCTTCCAGTTGGAAAATGGCTTTTATATATTGGCTTCTGCACACATTTTGCACTAAGCACACACAGCTTTTTGTGTGAGAGTGGATACTGACAAGTTTGTGGTATGGTGCTGCCTCTCCTTTCCCCTCCCACACCCTACCTGCAGGAAACATTCACATTTTGAGACTTATTTTGTAGCACTGTCATTCACTTGTCCAACTGCTTCCAAACCCCAATTTGATTGTTTTTTCTGTCCCACAGACTCTAAGACTTCCCAGCATTAATCTTTGCATGAAATTGTTCCTAGCTCTCCAGTTCCCCACAGTGAGAGCTACTACTGAGATACGCACAGACACAGCAATTCAGCTTCTCTGTGGGGACTATTAGCTAGCTAGAGGGGTTTGGAAAGTATGCACATCAAGAATGAAAACTAAAGTGTTCTGCAGGATGCAAGTGTATTATCCTTTCATCATTTCTGGTATCACTTCACATGATTACTTTTCTACAGGCATTAGGCCCAAAAATGGATAATCCAGTGGACATTCTGAATTTAGAGGAAAAGCCGAACTGAGGGAAGAGGGGAAGAGTTTTATTTTTGGGTTACTGATCTCTGCAAGACTATCCCCAGGAGTCTAGATATAGATAATAATGGTCATTGGAAGGAAATAGAGGGAGAATGGACAGCATGATCACCACCACACTTTAGTTGTAACCTGCTGTGATACTTCAACCATCCACAACTACAATCACTGTGGAGCACAGGGCTGGAACGGACCAAAGGACATTATTCTCTCCCAAAACTACAGTATCTAGACCCCTTTTTAACTAGTCTCAAGTCTCCCATAAAGAGAGGAGTTTCAGGATGTGCTGCTGACACACACAACAGCTTCAGGGCACTAGAACTGGAGCAGAGTGGCATGTTAGCCAGTGTGTTGGGGTTCTACTGACTTCATACACCAAAGCCAGGTGCAGGCCTAAGTGTACAAAAAGGCAAAGCATGGATGATGACAGTGTATTGTTAGATGTTCCCAAAGTGCAGAATGCAACGTACTTACAAACTAAAAAACCTTTGTACATGCTGTTCACCTTGGTTTTTTCAAACAGCTCATCCTCAATGGAACCAGGTTATTAATGGAGGCTGTGGTAGGGTCCCCCTTCCCCTCAGGACTGAAAGAACAAGTACCTGACTGACAGCTGCAGCCTACCAAACACCTAAACCTGAGCTCAGTCCTAAAGCCACTACAGTTTACAGTAACAAAATTGCTTTTCTTCATTCAGTAGAGGAGGAGGGACAGCACACAGATTTTGATTAATATTTGGGGTCACAAAGGCCAAACTACTCACATTCAGAGTATCGACACTGTGAAGAAGCAGATGATTTCTGTGGGGACATCATAGCTTCCAGTAAGGGAAACCAGAGGGCCTGAAATAGTTGAAGGCACAAAAAAATCAGTAAGAACTCAGCAGTACTAAAAATGAGCTGTGACTAATGGCACAGTCCATTTCCAAAGACTTGCTTCCACATTCTGAAGAACAGAACTACGTTCCTTGTGATTGCAATGGAACAAAACTGAAGCATAACCCCTGAGCAAAGCACTATGGGATCTGCCCTCAGACTAGATTGCTCACACCTTAGACCAACTAGGCTCTGAGAACAGAAGAGCTTTGGCTCCTCTTGCTATCCATTCTCTATTATCATCTGTTTCTTTACTGGAATTGTGACAAGAATCTACTTCTACTTCATTGATTTCACAACTGCTTCTCCATGTAACATGCAAACTCGCTGTGTAGCGACTGCTTCCTGAATGGGTAGCACAGTAAACAGATCCCAGCTAGAAAGAGGCATCCAAATTTTCCAGGTAGGATACAGGAGCTGTGAAAATTCACAGCATATTGTACCATGGAAGCTGGTCCTTCATTTGGTAACCAGAGTCAAATCTTATTTAGGCATCAACAAAGCAATTCCAGCAGGTGTAACAAGACTCTGAGCAAAAGCAAACACTAACTGAAGTCCCCAGTTAGGGCCATAAGCACTCAGAGTGTGCACAGAGACCCTCCTTCAACAAAACACAGCAGCTACCTGTTGCACAATAAAGTCATTTAAGGGAAGAAACCAAGCAGGTGATGTCATACACTGGACAGTGCTTGGAAGAAGTTACAGCATTCCTGACTTCCAGACGTGCCACCTCTTCAGGCAAGGGATGAACATTCTCAGTTTTGAGTTCAGATAATCCAAGTTATGCCTAATCTCAGGAGTAAAGATGCCTTCTATGCCACTGACATTGGCCAAATGGAAATGCAACCTCAGTACAAGCAAATCCAGTTCTCTCTGCAAGAGCTCAAGCAAGCTGTACTGTCTCCACTCCTCACAGAGCAGGCTGACATGAAATTCAGGATGTGTGAACACATACAGAGCAGCAATTTTCTGCAGCATCAGCTTTGTGCCACCATAAATTGTCTCAGATCTTACTGTACCTTCTTTAGTGTCTGATTGACATTCAAGCCAAAATGTCAACTGGAGCTAAAAATGGGGGGTTGTCTCATCTGCTTCTCCACTACTGGTATGCACTTTGTTTGGTGCCTCACCCTTACAACCGAGGATTTCTGTTTTGTGGGTCTAAAACCTGTACCACTGCAAGAAGAAAACAAGGCAAAAGAAACCAGCAACTGCCCCAGACATACCAATATCTAATAGATTGGGAAAAAAACAGAAGCAAGTGAAGAGAAAGTTTCAGGAGATGCAGAGGCCTTTGTTGATTTCAATGAATCTTTTTTTCATTACCTTACCTCTTGCTGTTGCTGGTCCAAATTGTGTGAATTTCTCTGGCAAAGGGCAATTGTTTTCATTAAGGTATCCTCAATATTTTCTAACAAGGAGAGGTCAGATAAGCCTAAGTTTTTGGGGAAGAAAAACCAAATTGCAATTATAAAAACTATGAGATGTGTCAACTCCAAACCATTCCCCAAAATTAAAATCATGCTATTCATCTAAAGTCTGTTCTCTACAGTAAGCAATTAAATTCTATAAGCAGGCTGAGATTTTTTTTGGCACCTTTTGTGATTAGCACAATAAATTGGGCACATAGAACAATTCATGCAATCAAATAACGAAGTTCTTAGCTGTGCTTTAGGGTACAATTAAGTAACAAATACAGGCAGTGCATTTAATGAGGTGCCTGTGAACCCCTGGGCTAGTGAACAGTGCACCTGTGCATCTAGTCATTTGCTGGAAGCAGAACATTCTTATTTCTCTGAGAAGTTTGCTTCCAAAAACAGCTACTTGCAGATGTCTCTGATCACTATTCATATATAATGCCAGCTGAAGGTCAGCAATGAGTTTGAATGGATAGGTTTAGATGTGGTTTGTGTCTAAGTTTCCGCTCCCTTTTCTTACTCTAAGCCAGTAAGAGTTGCAATCAAAAAAAGCTAACAGGGCAGCTGACCACACACGAAAATCCATGGCATTTTGCTTACTCTGATCTTGCTAGAGGTCAGAGTCACAGAGTGAGGAAGTGCCATCAGAACAACTGTCAAAGCCACAGGAATATCAATGTGAAAAATGTCACTGCAACACCTAGAAATCTGAACCAGGATCTCATTATGCTAGGTGTCAGGCATATGTGCACTTCACATTTTTGTGTTTATCTCCTTTTAATAGAAAATGGAATTGAACTCTTACTTTCATCCTCCTGCGTCAGCATCAGCAACTTGCTCTGCAATTGCTGAAACAGAAGAGACAACTCAGAACAGTCAACTTGCAGGATTCCTGACAGAAGTGGTTTTAAAAGGTATGGTTACAAAGGCTTGTCCTCATTTTCTCTTTCAGTATGACTAACATAGTAGAAACGTCTTTCCAAATATGGAAAAGGGGAGTTGAAAGACAATCTTTGATTAAGAGAACTGAATTTCAGCATCTGCTGTCTGCTGGATATTTGAAGATATGCCAGAAAAATACAGTGGTTGTCTGAGTCTGCAGACAGCTCAACAGATTGGTATTTGACAGAAGGTAAATGCATCCATGGCTCCTAGTGGGAAACAAATTGAGAAGCAATGCCAATACCAACCCTTAACAGATGCCATCACGCTGATGGCATGCAATAGCATGTCATGCCACCGTGGCACAGCAAAAATGCCATATTCAGGATTCCAGTGTACTGTACCTCAAGCATAAGCAAGAAGGCACCGTGGATATCTCCCTTCTTCTCCAGTAAATACAAAGAAGCTTCATGAAGCTGATGTTTCTGGGTTATCTGAGTTAAAAGGAAAAAAAAGAGGCAAATATCTGTCTTAAGAAATCTGCGAGTGTTTGTTTCCTCCACAGGAAAACGACCCCTAGAAGGTCAGACAGGACTGTGTCTCCAGGTTCCCCCATCTAAGCAGTGCTCTTACTTTCCCCCTGCTACTGGCTACGTTGTGTTTATTTCTCAGCAGCTTGTAGTATTGCCCTCATCAGCATTAAATTCTTTTTAAAAACCCAATAAATCTATAAACCAAGAGAAAGGACAGATTCTTATTTAAATGTTCACAAAGGGAACATACAGCGGCTCTCCCAGCACCAGTCAAATTTTGGCACTGTTGCTGTATAAAAAGCCCAGGCCCATGATTTCATCTACCTTCAAGACATTAAAGAACAAGAACACAGCCAATTTCTCTATTCTGCAGCTACTCAGTAGCTTCAGAGCACTAACGATGTTTTCCTTTTGAAGCCCAAGACTAAACTCACAATCAGTATGTTAATAACAGCCATTCATTCTGCAGCAGAGCAGTTTAACAGCTCAATGGGACAGTGTTGGAAATCAATTGGAAGAGTATCCAGGAACAAACCCCATAACCAAGATAGAAGTACTTTTATAGTACTTTAAAAGAGGTAGGAGCTGATTTGAATGCTTCCCCTATCCTTACACAGGTCTTTCCTACCTGGATGGTTTCTTCCAGTCTGCAGCATTCCAGAACTTTAAGCGTGTCCAAAACCTGTTCTGGGTTGTACTGACACAACAGCTCAATGAACTGCTCAGTGATGCAGGCTGGTAAGTGTATCAGGTCTTGGTTAATGCCTTCTCTGGAATATAAAAAGGACAGGAGACTTAAGTCAAACTCTAATCCAGAACTACATAATATCCTCAATACAGAAGTGAAAAAATTGGTTTTGAGACTAAAAAAAATGATGCTGTTTCTCCTAGTTTATGGTGCTGGAGATCTGTTAGTAGATATTTAATTTGTCCCACAACATTTTCCACTGATGGCTCAGTATAAATGAGACTATCAAAGACCTCTGTGAAGAAAGATATCAGCACAGACACACCTTCCGCTGCTCTGTGGCAAAGAGGTGTAAAGATCTCACCTAATTTCTTCAATGAAACCTTATGGTCTCTGAGTGATCTTTCTAGATGCTGATTATCTATTTGTCCTACAGATCTTCTCTGCATGTGTTTGAAAAATACTTTGTGGCTTTTTGCTTATTATTCCTGAAATTCAGCTTTGATTTCCTTTATTGCATTTTAACGTTTCATCTGCTACAGTGTGATCCCTTTTACCTGCATCACTGAGACATGAACTCATGCTTCCTTTAGGGAAACATCCCCATTTTTATTTAGTTCCTCTTCTCAGAACTGGTGAATTGGGTTTTGCTCTTGCAGAGGCATTAACTCTGTGCAATTTACAGTCATTGGTAGAGCAGTTGGCCAGCTGTAAGATTATGAACCCTGCATATTGTTCAGCCAAAGGCTGCATCCTTTTTCTCAAGGGTTTTACAAGCAGCCACACTACAGAATCACATTCAGCTGGAATTAAAGATGTCTGCCTCATCTCCCTGCTCAATTCATGCAGGTAGGTGAAGTCTCCACCCTCTGCTGTGCTTCATGCCTTTGTTATCTCTCTGACCTGTCACAGGCAACACTCAGCAGTGCAGACTGGACATTTTGCCTCCTCTGGGTAGGAGATACCCGGACAGGGCAGCCTGGCCAGGGGCTTCTCTTCTGATTCTAGCCAAGGTAATTTCTGCAGGTGAAGCCCAGAGTACAGTTAAATTCATTTCATAACGACATCCCCGTACAAAGGATTTCTCCAGCTTTTCCAGAAGCAGCTGCTAGCACTGCAGTGGATCCTGCAGTGGCCATTTTCTAATCCCTTGTCTTATTAAGTAAATTCTTCTAATGTGGAGGAAAGAAAACAGAGAACAGAACTATACTCAGCGCCCATAACCGTCTCCAAGTCCTGACTGTTTTCTATTGATCTTGTTTTTAAAAACATGAAGCAAGATATTTCAAAGAGTTAGGCAGAAAGGATGATTCCTAGAGACAGTTATAGAACCTGCAACCCTTTCAAATGAACAACAGTTCACCACCAAGGTTAAACTTCACATGGCAGTTCTAGGATTCAAGCATCATCCAAAGAAACAGAAGTTTATCCTGCCTAGGAAATAGGCTCTTAAACCTGTTCTGAAGCTCCTGCTAGGAAAGAAAACAGATCCAAGTTTGTATTCAGTTTTGTTACCTTTCTGAACAGGAATTCCTAATCAAGAGAAGATGTGCTGATGTGCAAACCCCATGGTCATGATATGGAAAAGGTCTGACATACAGTAGCATCCTGCATTTCCTGAGAGCTACAAGGGCTAACAGGATTATTATCATCCAAGAAAGGCCAGGAGAACACTGTGCCCCCAGCAAGCCCAAAGCAGCTTACTGTGATTAATGTCAATCACTTGATTATAAATGATGATTTGTGCAGAAATGAAATCCTCTGATGGGTGCTGATCACAGTGGCCAAAGTATGGACACAGTGGTACAAAAAATGTCCTGTGACATCAAATAAAGAACAGACTTTTGACCAATCAAGAACACTAAATTCTGCCTGTCTGCATTCACCATCCACCCCTCCCACAACATATTCCCTGCAAACTCCCCCACTGCCTGTAAGGGAGTGAGTATTCTACTCATTTTGTGACTAGACTAAAATAAAGAAGCACTTCTGATACATTTTTAGTACAAGAACAAACTTCTAGTTTGGAAATAACTCTGACACATACTATTCATGACTTCATGAGCAAAGTGACTTTTTCCTTAACCATTTCACTCAAGAAATGGGAAGAAGAGAGAATGGAAAAAAACCTGATCATGTTAAAAACTAAGCAACAGTCTTGAGACTTGCAGGTCCTGCTCAGCTCCATGTGATTATGTCCATCTTCAATATGACCATACCAAACATTTCCTCTGTCATACTCTACATGCTCCTTCCTAAAAGGAAGGGATAACCACTGGTTTCTCACAAGACCTGGCACAAGTGAGCCTTGCAAGTGTTACAGAGAGGTGGTCAACAAGAGCCACTGTAATAGACCCTTAGGTACCTGTTAATACATTTACAGACGGCAAACACTGTGTTGCTAGATAATGTTGTTGGTATAAGACACAAACACATACTCCAAACAGATGTGCTTCACTGCATTGGGGCTTTTAGAGGAAAAAACCCTTTAAAATGGCAATGCAGCAAAAGCTGTGACAGCTGAGCAAGACATAACTACACTCTGTTTTCTGTGGCTGCTTGTAAAACACAAACATAAGGACATTTGGCTTTAATTTCCCCAGGCAATTGCTGTTAACCCTGTTTCTTCTCTTCCCCCTCCCACCTCCTTTAAAATAAATCTCTAGCTAAATTAAATGGGCCAAATTAATCCCTAATGCAATTCCACCAACTAGGATTGTTATACTAGCATGATGAGTCCTGGCCCCATATGATCAAGCAATCATTCGTGTTTGAGACATTAAAAGCTCATTTACTGCTCTAAGAGTATTTATTTTAATAAGAATTTTGCTCAAAAAAAGGCATATAAACATTTAGACTCACTGAAGAGAGACAGATGTTTTCAGAAGAATCTAATCACTGTTTTATGGACAGATATACTAAAGAGTAGAGGTATATCTGCAGATCAGATCTTCATAGCAAGATTTCTCCCTCCTTCCCCACCTCTCAGGATATAAGTCAGCTCATTTCAATACGTCTTAGAAGCAGACAACCTCAGAGCACTGCAAAACAGCCTGTAAGACCTTGAGCATGATTTAAAAAGTCCCTCCAGCAATCTAGGATCTCTACAGAATACTTCCTACTGACAATGTAGTTTAATAACAATAGGTTAAACCCTGGGGCTTCCAGACATCCTGCTGTACAGTCAGTTGCTGCCACACATGAATCCAAAGTATTTAGTGGTATTTTGGTCATTTTTCTCTGTATAACTGTGTGTGCTGGGTTTGTGTGGAGCCCTTTCTGGTAACGGGGAAGGAGCTGCAGTGGTGGCTCCTGTAAGAAGCTCCTCAAATCTTTCCCAGGCTCTGTGTCAGGCTCACTTCTGGGGCTAAGCTAGTTGGCTCTGGGATTACTTTTTGAGGTGAAGAAGCTGGAAGAGGAAGGGTTGGTGGTGGTGGAAGGAGCTGGATGAGAGACAGTGACCATACAGACCCCAAGATCAGTGAAGAGAAGAAAGGAGGAGGTGTGCTGGAGCAGAGAATCCCCTGCAATCCATGCTTAGTGAGTATTCTGGCAACTACAGTCAGTTTGTGGTGTATCTCCATTACCTGAGGTGCACCTCACTGCACAGAGTGTAGAGAATTAGTGGACTCTGGAACACAGGGGGAAAAGGAACTGTACATAAACCATTCCAAGAGACACACATCATGAGGATACAAGCCACATGGCCTCATGCACTTTGCTGAACATCAGCCTTGGAGGGAAAAGCAGAGATCTTCTGAAAGATCAGAGGCAGAAAGCAGAAAGTTGCTTCTTACTGCTGTTTTAACACCTCACATGTTGCATTGATTGAAGATAACTACACGAGAAAGGGTTGTGTTCAGCTCTAATTATGGTAGAGTTAAATTGGATCTGTTTATTACTCAGAGATTATGGCAGCCACTCGATGCTGAAGATGAGCATCCAGGTTAATTGCTGCCTTCATTGGGTCTCGTTTGTTGCAAGTGATATCACAGCATAAACAAAGCCCTACTTAACATTCAGCTGAGTATCAGCTCTGTTTAACAATTCCATCTTTTAAAATAAAATTATTCATTTATTCACTATATAATCTAATTTTTCTCCTGTAAAACCCAATCAAGATAGTCTCTGGGCAATAATTCTCACTTTAACTTCTACAAAAACAATGTTTGGAAGTTACAACCAAACCCTTTCCTAGAATCTGAGGGTGTGTTAATGTCTTCCAATTAGCTAGAAAATGCACACAACCCTGTAGTTACATGGGATTTGAAGGAGACAAGTCTAGACTGATTTTATGGAAGCAAACTGCCCTCTTTAGAGAGGTCACAGCAGTGATAGTTGTTATTTGTCAACAAAACGGAACTTGGACTGAAGCAAGGCCAATGTCACTCCAGTCTGCAAAAAGGGCAGGAAGGACAAGCCAGGAAACTCCAGGCTGGTCAGCCTCACCTCCATCCCTGGAAAGGTGATGGAACAACTCATCCTAAATGTTATCACTGAACATATGAAGGAAAAGATGGTTGTCAGGAGGAGTCAACATGGATTCACCAAGGGGAAACCCTGTCTGACCAATCTCATGTGTTCTATGAGTGCATAACCAGCTGGCTAGATGAGGGGAGAGCAGTGGATGTCATCTACCTTGACTTCAGCAAGGCTTTTGACACTGTCTCCCATCACATCCTCAGCAGAAAGCTCAGACAGTGTGGATTTTCCTTTCATACAAGGAAAGGCTGTGGGAACTGGGGCTGTTTAGTCTGGAGAAGAGGAGACTGAGGGGTATCTCCTTAATATTTACAAATATCTAAAGAGTGGGTGTCAGGAGGTTGAGGCAGCACTTTTTTCTATGGTATCTAGCAACAAGACATGAGGTAATGGGATGAAGGTGGAACACATAAAGTTCCATTTAAACATAAGAAAAAACTATTTCACTGTGAGGTGAGGGAGCCCTGGCACAGGCTGCCCAGGGAGGGTGTGGAGGCTCCTTCCTTGCAGGTCTTCAAGACCCACCTGGACACATTCCTGTGCGACCTGATCTAGGTGAACCTGCTTCTGCAGGGGGATTGGACTAGATGATCTCTAAAGGTCCCTTCCAACTCTACCATTCTATAATTCTATAAAGTTAACTCCTTCCATATAAACATGGCTGTAAAACTGAGGAAATAACAAATCATGTCTTTCTTTTTTAACTTACATCCTAACAAAACATAACAAATGATTTATTCCAGGTTCTAGCTTCCACAACATGCCTTTTTATTCCACTTCAATGAGACCTGAAATATTGACACTTGACTTCAGATAATATTACTTTTCTGTACCACTCCTTCTCCTCCTCATAAAGCACAATTAATTTGTAGCTAATTGATGAAACAAGATCTCTCCTTGCATTAACAATTGCTTGAAGGCAACTGGAGACATGTATACATAAATTCTTACTAAATAAATAAATAAAAGCAAGGTCTGGTAGCATTTGAATGTGGTTCAGCAGAAAGAGAACACTCAGTGCTGAAATGCCACAAGAACCAGAGCAGATGGAGCAAGCAAGTAGTTAGGAGTTTGCAGGGAAATATGGCAGCAATTCTGAAATCAGAGAGAAATCAAATACTCCAATAGACCAAAACATTTCTCTGTTTATGTTGAACTTCTGCACCCTGGTCAAGTAATCAGACCAGTGGGCTGAGAACAGAAACTGTCACTTCAGTCCCAGGGTAACCATTCCACAGACTTCCCCAAGCAGCTGTCACAGCAATGCCCAAACTCCCACACCAGCGTGGGGGAGGCATTGCATTGCACATCTTGGATCCCACACCATTTCCCAGTTAGGAAGCTGGCAAGGGCTTCCCAGAACACTGTTATTTCTGGGCTGTCCTTCTCAGTTTTGGGCAGTTTGAAGAGCAAGGGACCTTTTCTAAGCCCTGAGCTTGGTTGTAGGCTGCCTGTTGACACACTGCTTCCAAGGGATTTATATTAACCCACATTTTCAAGACCTAGTTTGGAAATGGTCCCATTTTCTTACATACCTGGGATCAAGGAGACTCTTCAGAAACTGGAAAAGTAAGAATGGGTCCTGTACAACAGGAGGAGACATATTGTTACTATTTTAAAGAATGTGCTATAAACCAGTGATTCCTGAACTACGTCCATTGGAGAAAACACTGTTCACAGTTGGTGCCTGCTGAAGACATTGGTTTAGGCACTTGCCTTGTGTCAATACTCAGAGGACACCTTTACTGCCCTCAGCTCTGTCTGGTGAGTGAGTACAGAACACTGAACTCCAAACTAAAACTGCATTATCAGGTGATGCAACCAGCAACTCACAGATGGTGTATTTTTAGGGCTAGAACTCCACAAACAGGCCAAATAATTTAAATGCAGCAATTCCTGCAGCTGAGTAGCTACTCAGCTATTTTTCTTCTGTGTATGACCCAGCAACAACTAACTACTGCTCTCAGCAATTGTTTCTTACAAGAATGACAACCCCACTGTACCAAAGCAGCAGCAAAGTTGGACACTTTACCTGAAGGTTTGTAATGATGCTCTCAATCTGTTCGCTGAAGTGAATGGCTACCAATTCAGCTGCTTTACACGGGCTCAGCAACAGCAGCTCCTTTGGAGAGGGAAACACAGCACAAAGAATTACTTTTCATTGTATAGGCAGTGTGATTATGCAGTATCACCAAGTCCATTCACACTGTAACTGCACCTCTACTTTAAAGCTTTCATCTGGGCAATGAACACAAAAAGTGATGGTGAAAAAAAAAATAGGAGGAAGAGTAGTTTTTAAAAAAGCATTTTTTGAAAGCTGATGATTTTCCTACACACCAGGACTCATAGGAATGCAAACCCCTTCACACCAAGACCACATCACAGTCCCAAGGCAAGGAAATTCTTCATCAGGTTTTCTGACAACTGTCTCTTACCTTCTGCCTAGTGCCAACTGTGAGCCAGCAGTAGAGAGGAGAGCAAGCCCTCTGCTGACTCTAAGGAACTTCTCAGCCAAATGGAAAGGATGTTTAAGCAGTTTAAACTGAACTGAAATAGGGGTTTAAAAGCTGTTTTAAAAGGAGTTTCAAACTGTTAACTGTAACTGATACCTTTCCACACGTGAAAAGACCCTAAACAATGTCTTTACTGTAACAAAAGGTTAAAAAAAAAAAAATCCCATTATAGATGCCTGTTTGTCTCCTGTCAAGCTTGATCTAAGAGGCTTCATATAATACAAGTTTACAGACCTCAGAACATGAGGTTTTTGCTCCTGGTGTTCCCAAAAGCATCCATGCTTCCAAATAAATGAGAAGCAACTGCTTCAAACCAATATTGGATACCAACCGGTAACCCTTTCCAAAAGCCCCTGCTAAGCCTACAAAGGAGCAAAGATTGCTTTACTAAACAGAAACAGCTGTTGTAGTGGTAAAGAAACAAAAACTCTATAAACATACATCTGGAAGGGAAAAAAAAAAAATCAGGAAATGTTACTTTGCACTTGCTTGATCTACAGACAGATGTAGCAGCCACCAAATTCAGCCAATGTCAGCAACAAACCACAGTGAAGGGAAGAAAAGAAGTAATAAGGAAGAGTGTGACTACTCCACAAGCTCTTTAAAGAGGAGTTATCACAAATGATATGTTTTGTGAGGCTTCTAAAGCCACATTTGCCTACCATATTGTAGGTAAAGCAGCTCTGCAGTGTTTGACTCCACAGCCCTACTACATCATAGTTGCTTCCTCAGCACTCAGGAACACAACCCCTTCATCTCACAAGCGCAGGCAAACCAAAGGACTCAAAGATCTTAACCACAGCAAGGCAGAGGAATGCAGAGAGGTTGCAGTGTGACTGCTTTCATTTGTTTCTCTCTCCAGACAAACCCTCCTTGGGAGTCCTCAGGACTGCTGAAGACAGGACTAGCTGGCTGAAGGGGGATTGCCGATTGCTCAACCTCCCTGTGACTGACTGTAGCTCTTGAATCAGTGTGACCTTCCCAACCTACCCCCAAGCAAAAGGTTTGGGGCTTAGGTTTTCATTCCCTCCCAGGTCTGAATAATTTGCCAACACGGTACTTCTTAGGCAGAGAGCCTTTGGGGAGACACTACTGACACAAGGCATGTGGGTCTGAGGACAGGAAAGGACCACCACAAACAAGTCTATGATTGAAGAGAACCCTTAGGCTTTATTTTCAAGGTAAGCATCAAGGAACAACAGTCATGTGGGATGATGGGGAAAATCAGAAGCGGCTTGATCACAAATCCCACTTTCTGTTATATCATCACCCAGGAAAGTCTCAACTAGTTTCAGGGGAAGAGGTTGGTTTGCTACTTTCATACCTGTGCAGATGAAAGAACAGTTGTTCAAGGACCTGAAATCCCAGCACTACCCTAGTAAAATGTTATTTACTATTTTAAATCTTCTGAGTGTCTGAGAGCAGGATTAATATGATTGAAAAGAACAAAAGCCCATAGTACAGTAAGCTGCTAAGGCACATGAAATCATTCAGTCTTGGGAAGAAGATGCGGAAAGCAAAGAGGAAGGTGATCTCAGTGACAGCACTCAAGAAAAGTGACCTACAGAACTGATCATCTGCCCAGCAGCTTTTTGGAGGAAGCTGCAAAAAGCACAGGTAAATGCAGCTGGCTGTTACCTACAAGGCTGATGGAATAGTGCAGGAAACCCTGTTTTTAAGGATGGTAATGGACAAGTTAAGAGGAATATTGTCTGTTATTTGCCAACTTCAGAAAAGTGTGCAGCTCAGGTTGGGCACTGGGCGCTTCTGATACTCTACAATACACAAGAAGTAGCTCCAGACTGAGAAAACAAAACTCAACAGCTCCATAAAAAAAAAAGATGTCAATCTCAGCCTACAATGAGCTTCTCAAACCTGGTACAACACAATGAGAAACATCAGGAAGGGCAACCCAGGACTTGAGACCCCTCCTAAGCACAGAACAGCAATTGTAAAGGTCTCAGGTTGAAAAGACCCAGCAAGAATACCTCATTGTGAGTTGACAAAGAGACAAAATAAGGCTTAGAAAGAAAGGCTGACTCACACATAATGACAATCATTTTGGGCCCTACACACCAATACAAGCAGAGACAAGGGATGAAGTAGGAGAAGAATGAAGCAGATACAAGGAAGCAGCACACTAGATAGCAGTTTGCTGAACTTGGAAAGCCCAGCTTGGAATCACAGTTGGTCTAAGGCAGCAGAGAGCCAAGGCCCACTCAGCCACAGCCCAATCATCACCATCACCAATTCCCACAGGCTCTGAATATTGATCTGGGGAATGGATGTGAGTTCAGAGTGCTGCATATCATACAGCTACATTCAGGGGATTTCTTTGTTTATTGTCTTTTGAACCATTTTCCCTCTTGGTCCATTTTCTCAGCAGTCCCTCACCACTTGCAGATGCTGTTAAGAACTAAAAGTATTGTGCATTTTTCAAATGTACCTAAGTACTTTTCTGTCCAACTCAGAGGATACAGACTTCTGTGTTCATTTTCTGCTAAGTAGTCTGGGCAAGTGCATGTTGCTTGTTTTATAGACAGTTATTTTTACTGGCTTATCTCTAGATCAGTCTGGAGGGGACTGATACCACCTTATAGGAACTGGAAATATTATGATTCCCCATGTCTACTGAGTGGATAATTATTTCAGACACATCTCTTTCCCCTGAAGCAAAAAGAGATTGAATAAAAAGAAAGAATTATTAGCTAGAGAAGTTTAGCAACAGTCTGTGTCTTACAGAAGTCATGACCCCATCTTCCCACAGGTCAGAAGTGCCAGGGTACTGAGGCTGAATGTTATTATCACTGTAAAAGGAGGAATTTGGTACCACAGACTGGGAGGTCAGTGATGTCAGTGCCCTGACCATGCTGCTGCTGCACACACATGAGATTGAAAGACTTGCTAATGGATCCTTTCCCTGCTACACAGCACTCACTGGCCATCATCCCCTGATAAGGTCCCGCTATCTAAAGAGCAATACTGGAAACCAAGGAAGCCAGCTTGAATCTAAGAGATGTACTTATATGAATGTATGAGAATATTAAATCTTCAAGTCAGAGCTTTCTAAACAGTTGTGATTCAACATGGTGACACTTTCCTTACAGAACAGCACCAGATAGATCCAACAGGAGTTAGCAGCAGCTGGCTGCTGGAAGGGACCTCCAGAGATCATCTAGTACAACTCCCTTGAAGAAGGCAGGTCCACCTAGATCAGGTCACACAGGAACATGTCCAGGTGGGTTTTGAAGATCTCCAAGAAAGGAGACTCCACACCCTCCCTGGGCAGCCTGGGCCAGGGCTCCCTCATCTCACAGTGAAATAGTTTTTTCTTATACTGAAGTGGAACTTTTTGTGTTCCAGCTTCATCCCATCACCCCTTGTCCTGTTGCTAGATACAATACAAAAAAGGGATGTACCAACCTCCTGACACTTACCCTTCAGATATTTGTGAATGTTAATAAGATTCCCTCATCTGTCTCCTCTTCTCCAGACTAAAAAGCCCCAGTTCCCACAGCCTTTCCTCATATGAAAGATGTTCCAGTCCCCTGATCATCTTGCTGGCCCTGTGCTGGACTCTCTGCTGGACTCTCTCCAGCAGTTCTCTGTCCCTCTTGAGCTGAGGAGCCCAGAACTGGACACAGGACTCCAGATGAAGCCTCACCAGAGCAGAGGGGGAGCAGAACCTCCCTTGACCTGCTGGCCACACTCTTCTTGATGCATCCCAGGATGCCATTGGCTTCTTGCCCATGAGGGCACATTGCTGGCTCATGGGCAGTTTATTATTAACCAAGATATCAACCATAATTTTAAGATACACTGTACCTCTATATGTTCCAAAGCTTTCTGCCACACCAACTGCTTCTCCTCAGCACTGTAGCCAGGCATGGACAGGATGTTGTGAATGTAATTGAAAACTTCTTCCTGTGAAGCATAAAACCATAAATGGTATAACATGTTCTGCAGCACTCCTAATAGCATTAGATTTTGGTAAGGGAGAGTATTCCAAGCAGTGTTAGGATGACCTCAGGGCTAGTCCTCTCTTAGCATGTCAAGGTAAGTTATTTGCAGGTGAAATTATATGTCCCTAAACAGTTCCTGAAGAACTGCCAGAAAAAAAAACACACAAAAGGGAATGGAATTGATGCTAAACATGGTCAGCACTAAGGCCAAAGAAAATTGTTCTTCCACTATTAGAAACATACTCCTCTTGCTCAAGTCACTTTTTAGCTAGGAGCATAGGCAGAGAAATGAACACTCTACCAAAGAGCAGGTCAGTTTTCCCAGCATATTCCTGAATTCCTCTTCGCCATTAGCCTCCTCACTGCATTCTCCTGCCCTGTCCTCAGCTCAGATGCTCTCCTGTACTGTATTTTTTAACCATCTCACTACCACAACCTCTGAGTCCTTCACCCACACAACCTTTGACACAGCAGTTTCATAGGCAGCTGGGTGAGATCATGTTTGTCAGACTCTCCTCCCAGTTTCTGTTGGTGGTAGGAAGGAGAATACCTCAAAATCTACAACTTGTAGATATGCAGAAATGAATTGCAAAGAGATAACAAAGGTAGAGAGGCTCTGTCTAGGGGACGGAAACTGATGGCAGAAATGAAGTATTGCAGTTAGTAATGTTTGCAATAAATCCTGCCTTGCACTCAGGTTTTATGTATTTGCAATTTTTACATTTAAGAAGAAACCAAAAAACTCTGAAGCTTTTAAAAAAAAATAACTCCTCTCCAACACACTCACAAACCCAAACAAGCCTTGACTATGACTGAAAAACAACTCAACTGTAAAGAAGGACACTTTTTAAGACAGAGAAGTATGACAGAAGAGCAGGGTTGTTGTGCCCATTCACACTCTAGCCAGCAGGACAGACTGTGCTGATGTGAGGAGAAGCCAGAAGCACCAGATTTACTCACCTTTCTCAGTGGATCCCGCAGGTAACAGCCAATGATTTTGTCATAGCGAAGCTCTCGCTCGTACATGAACTCACAAATCTGATAGCTAGAAGGTAAAAAGGCTCTCCACGTTAGCAAAAACACTCAGCTCATTCAGCAGAATACAGAGTGAAGAAGAAAACACGACATGTTTTTTTAGAACAAGCATTTGGAAGTCTCTGCCATGAAGGTTTTCAAGCACCCAGATTGGGTGGCTCCAGTTTACATAAGCTTTTTGGTATCAACCAACCTCTCAATCTCCCTCTTCTGTGGATATTGTCATACAGAACAGAGAAAAATGGAGTTACTAAGGTGAGAGGCAAAGGGCAGAGGACAAAAAGTCCTTAAAGAAACTGGGTTTCATGGGTTTTTCTGTTCATAGATCATCTTGTTTCCAGCACACTCTTGGTCCTGAGGCCAATCTGCCACACTAATGTGCAGAACTGGGTTGAATACAACTCAGTAACGTGTTCTGACACAGCTTCCTGCCTTCACAGCTTAAACAACATCTTCAATATTTTGAGAATGTAAACAATATGCAACTGAGGCAAAACAAATCCAAAGTCTGATAAATAACCCAACACTGCAGGTCTTTTTAGCTCTGATGGAAGTGGCTGAGCTGCTGGCTCTGGCAGTCAAACTCTCCAAAGGAAGGAGAACAATAAGCATTTCTCAAGTCTGAAAAATTTGTTTGATTAACTCCTAGGATAGAGAGGAAAACAGGCATGGCACAGATCATCACTGCAATTATGGCTCTCATGGTTCTTGGTAGTATGGTCAATTAATTCATATAACATCCAAATTCAAGACCTGGATGAGGACGCCCTCCCTGGCTGGCTCTGTTCAGGCATGCCAGACTCTCTCTGGAAGTGTAAACCATCTAAAGGAGATGGTGGAAATTTTTAGCTTTTCCAGACACTGTTTGTTGCTCCTACTCAATTCTAAAATGAGTACCATGGGGGTGGCTCCAGACCCCTTTGTGCTTTTAAATCCACCTGTGGGTCTCGCCCTAACGAGTCATCTCCATCTGTCAGTAACAGAGCACTCAAATATACAACTGTACCTTTGAACAAAGCCTGGGCCTGAGGATACATGGTGCCAAAACTCATCAAGGGTTTCATGCTAAAGGATTTCCACAGTTCTGACCTCTCTTATCTTAACAATGCTTTCTATAAAAACATCCTTATGAATATAAGAAATGAAGCATGTGTGAATACACAGGGAAAAGAATCCCAAACAGAGCTACAAAGCAAGAAATGTGGAAGAAAAAAACCCCCAACTTTGGAGGAGGTTTAAAGGCAGTATTTAAAGATCATACACAACATTTAAAAGCAGTATTTATATGCTGTATGCAGTAACTCACAATTCTGCTTTCTCTGCCATCTGGATAAGCCGGTTCTCTTCAAACTGCACTATCCCTCCAGCCTGCAGCAATTCTAAAAGGACCTGCAGATATTGAAGACCAGTTAGATACTGCAGCAGCAGTTGGACAGTCAGTGCTGTTAAAAGTACACTGCTCCTGCTCCACTAAACCTCATATCAACACAGGGCTTATTTTACAGAGTGCATTAACTCCAAAGGTGATGTGTTGATCCAAGACCTCTGCCTTTGCTCTTATCACTGTCAAAACCCTCCTGCAGGCAATGCTGGGGTAGGATCCTCCTTCACCTCACTTCACTGACCAATTCTTCCATGCTGGCCACCATTCCTACGGTTAGGTGTCTGCTTTGGCATATTTCATGTGCTTCTGCTTCGAGGAACCTCGTGAGGTTCACTGAAGGCAACTGCAGAGTCCTGCATCT
>WBNH01002588.1:248028-289553 GCA_013401255.1 Urocolius indicus | reverse complement strand
TCCTATCAGTGGACATCATAGAAGTAAGAAGCTTCTTACAACAATCATAATTTTACTTTACACACGATATAAGCCTAATATATTGACTATTTATATCTAAAAATGGTAACCAAGCTGGCACACGGAAACTCAAAATGGAGCATGTAAATGCCATCACTGAAAACTTCAGTGAAACAGATGTCATCAAGTATCTAGTTTTTATTTCAGTTGCAAACAAGAAAATATTTTTCAGCTTATCTTAGACACTATAGTAACAGACTCTCATTTCGAGGATAGAACCTAATTTTTTTTAAGTATCTGAAGTTATCCAGGAAGAACAGGGAGAAAATTAAGAAAAATATATAAAAAGGAAAAATAATTTTATTGAATTTCTGAGTTTAAAGACACAGAAAATGGGTACACTAATACAGAATGCTATTAAGCATTTAAATGTAATTTTCCTTTCTAAAGACACAAAGATATTGTCCAGGGGCTTTTTGTTTCTAACAAACAGGTTATCAGTGACCTCATCAAACAACAAATAAGAGAGGAATGAACATACAGCTTTCCTATCCTAGTGTGAACCACATGTCAAACAAGAGCATTGTATATACTCACTTGGCAAAAGGAAACCAGCATAATACTAGAAATAGATGAGGAAAATTATTTCCCGTGAAAATAATAACTGGACATGAACCATTTTTAACAGCAATGTATGTCCTTAAAACCAGTTGGATTATATAATTTATTTTTAATAGAGAATATTTGCCTTTTTTTTTTTTTTGCTATGACCTCACTTCACAGGAAAAAGAGAAGAATTTTCAGGAACAGGCCTTAATATAAGATGCAACACACTAGTGTTCTGCAACAATTTAGTCTTCTCAAGTCTATCATAAATGCTTTATACAAGTCTTTATCACCCTATTATTTTAGTTTTTTAGACAGAGATGTAGACAAATGTCTAAACTAGTTTTTGTTGTGTTACTTTTAGCTATAACTCCTTCTGTAAAGTTCTGTATATAAATCAATAACGTACTTTAATGAAATGCACGTTTTCTTGACCTTTTTCTCATTCCCTGTAGCATAAACCTTGAAATAATTCAAAGGACACAAATTTGGATGGTCTTTTTGAGACATATTTTCTTAAGAAACTACTTAGAGCAATAAATTGCTACTACAGCTACAGAAGCTTGGTTTTTTAAATGCACTGCTGTGTATCATGTTCTATTGACAGAATAAAAGTATATTTCTTTTATATGAAAGCTCAAAACTTCACTACAAGACGTGTAGCTCCTTAAGTATCTGTCTTCTCTTTCCTGACAACATTCAGCCTTTGGTAAGATGCATTAAAAAATCTCTCTGATGCACTGACCTTTAAAACTAGCAGAGTTGTTCTTTAAGAAACACTGTCTATAAAAGAAAGACATTTTTATTGCCTTTAAAGAGGAATCTTACTTTCAGTAAATGCTAGAACTACCAGGTATTTTACCGTTTTGTATGGTAAAGAGCTTGGGTTTTTTCCTAATTGTCCTTTCCAGTACTAATAACCTCAAATCATTTGACAGTGTTCAGAAAAAACAAAACCAGTAGAAAAATCCTCAACATTTCTCTGCAAAGTTCAGCCTTGGTTCTAAACCAAACCAATTTTAAAGGAGAGTTTAACCTCATATAGAAGAGCTATTGCTTGCATTACTGCAAGCCATTCACCTTCCATGGACATACCTCTACATATTATGCATGAAAGACTGTGTAATTTGTCTACAAAGCAAACATGATTATTTTCCCTTTGCAAAAATACAACTTGCAGCTCCAGTATTCTTTCATCTATGTTGCCGTTGCAGGCAACATTACATGGTGGTTCAGACTGACCTCTCAGCTCTCCGACAGTCGAGGGAAAGGATCACTGCACACACGGTGTGGATGGTGCTCTGTCTCCCCTTTATTGTTTATGTTATGCCCTTATATCTGCTGGCATAAGCACCTCCTCTATCTCTGCCCCGTGCCAGACCTCTCACTTCTTCTTCACCCCTCGCGTTACAATCCGAGATCTTCCGGACGCCTACTACACATCTATTTACATCTTTGGTTTTATATCAATATAAACACAGACAACACCCAACCTTATATCCATCCTTCTTTGGAAGAAAAGAGATTTCCAGAAGCTCTTGCAAAACAAAATCTAATAACAGAACCTAACTGCTACATCCTATTCAGTTGCTCCCCACAATTTGCCTGCTCACCTTTTCTTTTTACAAGGAAGCAAGGCTGCCATTTGTTTTGCAGTAAAAACTCTTATTACCACAGCAGCAAAAGAAAACTAACACCAGAAGCTCGACATACGGCATCTTACCTGCCAATGGGTAGTGCATTGCGTATGATCCTCTGGCTACCACGTGTATATTCAATGTCCACTGTAATCGGGGCAGAATAAGTCATGTCTCTCAGACGGCACTAAGAGGAAAGCAGTCATGTGGTAAGATGTTGGCTCATGAGCTGAAGAGTCTCTTTAAAACATCCTATGTTTGCCCTGTCTCCTGTAAGTTCACACAGAGAAATCAAGCAAAGAAAAGTTTGATCCAGTTTGATCATGGTATCTGGACTGTATTTGACAGTCTCTTCTTAAAATGAAACAAACAACAAAAAAAAACCTCCAAAACCAAAACCAAACACAATTATTTTTATGGTTCAAAAGCAGCTAGTGGATGTGTGTCTTCAGAGGATAGCACTGCAGAGCATAACTTCTAAACTGTTTAACTAAACAAATAGCCCTAATCAGCAGAGCTGACACAAAGACTATACTATGCCACGAGCTCTGAGAGCAGTGTTCAGATCAGGGACATTTCTATATGAAGACTCTCAGCAGATGAAGAGTTGTGCTGTCATATGAAGTTTGACAGAAGGGAAACGTGTGAGAGTGAGACACTCCACTATCTTATCAACAAAATGAGCAAATCTCGCTGTATGACACCATTTCTAAAGATGACTTACAGAAGGCTTGCTACACTATCACTTCCTGTAGATACCCAGAATTTGCCTGCAAATTCCTCAGACAGCAAGAGAGGCAGGATATACTCCTTCTCTGGAGGTTTTCAAAACCTATCAGGATGCATTCCTGTGTGACCTGATCTAGGCAAACCTGCTTGAATAGGGGAGGTTGGACTGGATGGTCTCTAGAGGTTCCTTCCAACGCCTACCATTCTATGACTCCATGACTCTGTAACACTTATCTAGGACATTATATAGCTCAAGGCCCAATTGTTTCTAATCCAGTCTTTCTGGTCTGATGTCCCCATCCTCACTCTATGACTGTTGCTAGCCCTTAAGGTATTGCCTATTTTCATGCAAGGCAAAGTTTATTGCATTTGTTGAATACAACAGAGTAATTCACAGCATGTCATTCGTGACCTCACTGAGCATTCTATACCTCTGAGCTCCAGGATTACAGGTTCAGCCCTATAATGGTTCTATGATCTTTCAGTGTATTGATTATGCATTAATAAAAGGCAATTAAGACTGTGCTGTGTATCGAAGATGCAACTGCACAGAAAAATGTGCCTCAAGAATCATTGCAAATTGCACGCTCTTCTCCATGTTAAAAAGTAAACCACTTCCCTAGTGATGAAATACTGATGTGCACCAGCAGTTTTCAAGCTGCAAATTGTAGGAAACTAGGTCCCATTGTGCTCCCAGCAATTTCATCAAATTTAAAAGTAACTGAGCATATTTCCATTTTCTAATTATTTTAAATTCAGCTGTATGAATAAGTAATGAAAATCCCACAAGAACAGCGTGAGAAGGAGTTAGACAGCTTTGTTAATATTACTTAGGGAAAAAAAAGGCTCTGGGATTCTTTGTGTGTGCTTTGTTTACATTGAGAGACAGACGCAAAATAAGAATTACACAGTGTAATATTCCGACACTTGTATTTTTCTATTACCTTTCTGGAGGTAACTTTACTTAGAGGCAAAAGACAGGCATGACTTGATCTTCAAAGAAGATAAAACTCCCAAATTTGTTTGAAAATAGGTAAAATACTCAGACTCTTATGAAAATCTGACCATTTTAGATATCTCTAGGAAGTAATTTTATGAGCTTTTAACAGAGAAATGTAATTACATACTTATAAGCATCCAATCTTTTAGGTTTGGGGTTTTTTTTTTTGGTTTTTAAATTGCATCCCTCCTTGACCTGATGAGCATCCTATTTAAGAAAATAACTATGGCCTTCACGTGTGGATAACACACTGGGGGAAAAAAAAAAAGAAGATAAATTATGCATTTGCATCAATGATGCAAAGATAAATGATGCATTAAGCATCAATGAGGATATATCTGAGAGAAAAGACGAGGTTATTCTAAATTTGAGGTCAATACACTCCATGAAGCAGTTATTTTGCCCTCTTCTGCATTTACAGTCACTTTAGCTATAAAGTACGCAAGTGTTTTTACACCTGGATTCTTAGATATGAGTTACTGGCCACAAACAGCTTTTTGCATGCAATTTCATTAATATACTAAACAAAATTCTTCCATTGCATTTTGTGCATGTTCATACCTCCTATGAAGCTACACATTTGTGAGATGCATGAGTTGCCCTGTACTACAACTAAGTGCACTGTTGACAGTTATTTGCCTTACTGAAAACCTTTTCATTGAAATAAATAGGATTTGAGTCAGGTCACTGGAGACGGAAACACGGCTGTGCACTAGAGACAGCCACTAGATGGCTTGCTTTTATAGATTTATCTGAAGCACAGAATGGATTTCATCATAAAGCGTGCCACAAAGACTACATGAAAAGAAAAAAACAACAATACAATTTAAAGTGTCAAGCATATACAGCAAGGACAAAAGCATCTGATACTGAATTGTTTATTAGGTTGACAAAAGGCTGCATGTAGGTAAATAAGAGCAATTTCCAATCTTAAAAATAGGTTGTCGATACCTCTGTTGCAGTGGTATAAATCTCAAAGCACAGCAGCAGGAGAGGAATGGTTTGTTCTTGAGTAATCTCTAAAGGGAATTGAATGGGTTTATATACCTGTAGGTAATCCTAAGAGATGCAAACCTTATCTTAGTTAATTACTTCCTTATATGTACAGATGCTACCTTATGCCCTGCCAAAAGCAAGACTCCCTGATTTCAGTCACAGCAATGTTTGTTCTCCAACATGCATCCTTATTCCTGAAGTACACAATGCATTTGCTAACCTACATGCTTACAGCAGTGCAAAGAAGCCAAATATACTCCCCATAAGGCAAACATTCTTCTGTAGTTCCTTATAATTTTATCAACTTCCATCTGTTTCTGCTCAAAGTTTCTATGTTTGCTCTCTGACTCAGACTTCAAAACTGTAAGCACAAAATCAGAAATAATGTTCCCAAGGAAGATCAGAAGGACAGTAGCAAGGCTAATATTAAAAAGAGGTTAATAAAACCATCAAAAACCACTACATTGTAGTGTGAGAACTGCAACTCTGTCATAAAAGATCCATAAGATTAAGCAAGAGAAGTACTTTTTACTACTTGCACAGAAATCCAGTCAAATACAGCTACCATGAAACACCAGACACAGCTCTTCACATGCCAGAAAAAAATTATTAAAAATAATTAAAAATTTACTATATGCTCTTTAAATCTTTGAGAGGTTTTTTTTCCTACGGTGATGATGGCATGCACTGTACCATCTAATGTAGCACACATGTACTCAAAGTAAAGTTACATGCAGCTCTTGTCAAAGATATTCCCAAGATCGAATAAACAAAGAAGATAGATGCAAATATTAATACCTCATGAGGTGATACAGGTCGTGTCACGTTGAAACTTTCTTCCACATCTGGGGTACCCACATAGATATTGAGGTACCTGTAATACAAAAAGTTCCAAAATGAGCAACAAGCGAAATATTTTTCAGGTGACTGGAAGGAAGCAGAATTCTACATATACTGGACAACTAAGTTATTTTGATGATTAATAATAAACAATAATTCTTCCCAGAGTAACTCTTGTATTTCAGCTGTGTTTAAGTTAGTTAAAACTTAAACTGCACATCCAACAAACCTCAAGTTATTTCTGCAACAGACAAAAAGAAATTCCCACCTGTCATCCAGGATTACTAGATTACAGAAAAATAGTGACATAAGGTATTGTTAACAGTTACAAAGTCTGCTTCATGGAATTATTTTTCAAATCTTCCCTTTCTTCAATGCTCCAAATAAGAGATGAGCCACAGAAAATACTTGATTTAATCCTGCATAGGTGTCTGTAAATACTTTATAGCCAATAACAAACCCATGAGATAGTACACATGCTACTATGGATACAGAAATCATTTCATGCTTACTTCAAGTACCACATTGGGTCAGCATCACTTGTAACTTTTTCATTGGCTTTCATTATTTTCTTTATCTGGAAGAAAAAAAAAAATCAAATAAAATAGAATCATGTGCCTTTTTCTGAGTAGCAAGAGCCACTTCTCTTGCCACCTCGAAAGCATACCTCTACGTTGATGAAATAGTTGAATGAGTCTATATGCTGTTTCACTAGTCCTTTCACCTGAAAAATAAATGAATACAGCAAATAAAATCAGCTTTGGTAACATTAACCATACAATGCAGAACATAAGACATAAACATTTACAAGTGCTTTTGGATTTATGCTAAATTTTTTCAGTTGACCTGAGAAGTGCCTGGATGATTGGTCTAGTTCTATACTGTACCTTTGCAGGTTTACACCAGAGCTGTCATTATGCTTTGAGTCAGAAAAGTAATTTTGTAACTGTACAAAGTAAACACCCAATAGACTTTGAAATACATACTAAAAACAAGAGACACTGGAAGTCAAAATATTTTATTAGTTTGTCACTATTTTGAAATAATTTTAATCATTTATAGTACAGAGAAAGAAGCTGTTTGCACCATAACAATAGCAGCTGTCATAAAGAAAAATGAGAGGGAGGGACAATGAGACAGAGAAGACAGAATAGAAGTGGGGTGTGAAAGAGTGGAGTCAATAAGCAAGGAAAAAAATCACAGGAGGGCAGAACACTCATAAGACATCTGAGTTTAATTCATAGGCAGGAAGAGAGAGAACATGCCCAGGGGTAATATCACACAGGATAAATAGCACTCCATAGCCCCAGGTAATGAGTAAGATAGAGTACATGCCAAAGACTTGAGTTTGAGGAGTTTAGAGCAATCACGGGAAAGGGGATTAGACTACGTAACATGACCTGTGATTAAAGAAGAAAAAAAAAAAAAGGAGATTTTTTTGGTTTGAACAAATACTAAGAGAAACAGTCATTTTGTTGATAGATTGGTGTTTGCAGAAATAAGAAGTGTAGCTATCCTAACTATAGTGCAAAACTCAGCCTTGAAAAGGAAACAGGGATAGTCATTATTGAGACACATGCTTACATGATCAAGCTTTCAAACACCCCATGACAACTAACACGTTACAAGGCTTAAAAAAAACAGATGCTCTCACAGAGTTCACATGATACACAACAGTCCATTCTGAAATTATTATAAAGAAACATGAAGCTTAAGAGTGACAAATCCAGCTACTTGGCGAAGCCTCCATGGCTTAAGAGGAGGAATGACTCCAGAGCAAAATTCTTTATGTTAGAGTTTCTCTAATTTACAAAAACACTGCATATCATATGATAAAGGCAAGAAAATATTACAGATTTATTAGTGTCTATAAATCAGGCTGGAAGTTCTTTCCATTTTTTTATGGGATGATATCACAACAGCTTTATTGAAAGAAAACTCCACTGTAGAAACTGTAATGCACAGCATCAGCTTTGTATAGCTGTATTGCTGCTGGCATAAGTAAACCAACATGAAACAGAAAGGCTAGACCACCACCAGCAGCCCTGAAGGGTTCACTGGCTTGGAAATAATGTGGGATGGATACACTTGGCATAAAGCACACAGTAAATTGCACCTCACAATCAAGAGCCCTCCCTTTTTCACAGTCTCAAGAATTCAGACAGTATCACTAGTGATGGAAGTTCATGTGGTTGCTAGGAGAGACACGGAAACAGGAAGCATCTCCACAGCCCTGAACCAAAGTGAAAACATACGCAATTCCTAACCGACTTTTGAACTCTGTTTTCCTGCCAGAATCAAACACTCAAGGGTGCAACAAAAAGAAGAGCGCAGGCATTGAAGCCAGAAAGGAAAAGAATTTACGAAATGAGGATGAAAAGAACTCTGATGAAGTGGGCAACATTTCTAAAGACAGATGACGAGTGCAGAGTTGGTTGCAATTCCCTGGAGGTACCTATGCACATCACAGACTTTACCTGCCATTTTTTGGATACCATTTTCATTACTGCCTTTCTCCTTCCTCACTTCCAACTGTTTGTTACTCCTGTTACTACATCCAGTGGCATTTCATATAGAATTGTACCTTGAACTGATACCAGATTATGTGAGTAGCACTGAAATTAAAAGACGAGTCATCTTTGAGTTCAGTCAAGGTCAGACTTCACGAGGAAAGCTATACATACATTCAAGCCTTTGCAGAATCCAGATCACAGAATCTCAAGGGTTGGAAGGGACCTCGAAAGATCATCTAGTCCAACCTCCCTGCCAGAGCAGGACCACCTAGAGTAGGTCACACAGGAATTCATCCAGATGGGTTTTGAATGTCTCCAGAGAAGGAGATTCCACAATCCATCTGGGCAGCCTGTGCCAGCGCTCACTCATCCTTACAGTGAAGAAATTCTTCCTTGTATTTCTTTGGAACCTCTTATGTTCCAGCTTGTACCTGTTGCCCCTTGTCCTATCATCGGCCATCACCGAGAACAGCCTGGCTCCATCCTCCTGACACACATCCTTTACGTATTTGTAAACACCCCTCAGTTTCCTCTTCTCCAAGCTGAGGAGCCTCAGCTCCCTCAGCCTTTCATCATGCTCCACTCCCTTAATCATCTTTGTGGCCCTGCGCTGAACTCTTTCCAGCAGCTCCCTGTCCTTCTAGAACTGAAGGGCCCAGAACTGGACACAATATTCCAGATGAGATGTCACAGGGGCAGAGTAGTGGTTATATGCTTCCTCTGACAAACACAACTACAAACCTAACGCAACCGTCTTACATAAAAAGTCCATGAACAGAGTCTCTGAGCACCAGTAAAACATTAAAATAATCTGGAAACATTACACATACACATTTTTCACTGAGGACAGCTCAATACAAAATTGCAGCCTTTAAAAGATCCTTAGCCTCCACAGCTAAATAATCTGTAAATTAATCAAGAAACCAGTCTATGTGTCAATTTTATCCATAAATGCATGGAACTGGTGGGGACAAAAAGAAAAAAAGCAAAACAAACACAGAAGGTGAAGACAGGTATTCTGGGAAATAGCAAAAGCTAGAAGAAATGAATGTAAAATTAGAACGGAGGTGACATATTCATGCTGTGAGATGAGTGCACAACACTAACCTTTAGAAATGCTGGAAGAAGTCTCCATTTTTCCTGAAAACAAACAAACAAAAAAAACCAGTTTGAAATATCTTTCTAAAGAGTGATTAAACATCTAAGATGCTTGAGGGTTTTTATTTGCTTTTTATTATTATTTTTAAACAGTAACATTATTTAAAAACAGATTCATTTAGAAAAAAAAGAAAAACGATTGTCTGAAGTCAAATTAGAAGAGGAAAAACAAAACTGCGAGATGGCTTGGATCACCTTGGTAAGCCATAGATGCTATATTTTCTCAGGACACAATGGGACATTGTATTTTCTAAAAGCAACTTATGTGAGAATATATATTTCTTAGAAAATTCCCTACTACCTCATTTAAGAGCAATTAACTTTTTTTTTTTGTCCTGTTAACATTGTAAATTATATTCCTAGATAATCTTCTTTGCTGATCAGGTGAGGGAGCCCTGGCACAGGCTGTCCAGGGAGGGTGTGGAGTCTCCTTCTCTGAAGGTTTTCAAAACCTGCATTCCTGAGTGACCTGATCTAGGCAGATCTCCTTCGGCAGGGGCTGGACTGGATCTGTGAAGGTCCTTTCCAGCCTCTACCATTCTATGATTCTGTGTGATTCTGTGAAGACTTGCTACAACTTACACAGAACAATGGAATCCTTGAATGGCAGGGGTTGGAAGGGACCTCTAGAGATCATCAGTCCAACCTCCCCACTAAAGCAGGTTCACCTCAATCAGGTCACACAGGAATGCATCCAGGTGGGTTTGGAAACCTCCAGAGAAGAAGACTCCACACCCTCCCTGGGCAGCCTGTGCCAGGGCTTCCTCACCTGAACAGCAAAGGAGATTCCCCTCATGTTCAACTGGAATTTCCTGTGTTCTAGCCTGTGCCTGTTACCCCTTGTCCTGTCACTGGGCATTAAAAAAAAAAAGATCCCATCTTGTCCATATCTGCTCTTTAGGTATTTATAAGCATTGATAAGGTCCCTCTCCTCAGTCTTGTCTTATCAAGGCTAAACAGCCTCTTTAAAAAAAAAAAAAAGTAATTATTGTTACATTAAAATATATACTGTGCAATGCAATACATTACAAAATGCAAGAATCTCAGTGCTGGGAGCTGGGCTTGTAGACACAAATCTCTGTAAAACCTACCAGTTTTACAGCTCCTCACTACTGCAAATATTTAACAAAACTATCTAAACAAATACTAACAAGCCTACCTATGTCAAGGATCCTACAAACTTTTATCCATTTCTATCCTCCTATGATCTCTGGGACCACCACCTTCCCTGCCCCACCATGCCATAGGGAGCCCACTCTATATTTTGGATGAGAAATGCAGGTGGAGGTTAAAGGTGAAGAGGACCAGACAGCACAGGAGGCTGCATCTCTTAGCTTCACAAGGGAGTGTGCCGTAATGGTCACAGAGCACCAGCAGCTCCCAGTTTCAGTTTACCATTCAGCATTCAGAAGCACACGACAATGCTGTGCTGGTGTCACGACGCCATCCCTCACGCCACGAGGCTCCTGGGCTCGATTTCTGACGGGTTCCTTCCACACAAAAATGCCCAGCCCTGGCAGAGTCACCTGAAACACGGCCTTCAACTCCCTCTCAACAAACTTTAGGAGAGCTTCGGCTGAGGGTAGAAACCTCGTGTTTGCAGGACACGGGCCATGAGAACGCTAGGAGCAGAGCCAAGCCCTCTGGAAAAAAGGAGAGAGCCCCCAAGGCCACTGCAGCCCCCGCGCCCACCTGCGCGGGCAGCTGGGCAACTGCACACGCGCTGGTCTCTCTCTCTCTCTCCCCGTCTCACCCCACGGCAGCCCTCCTTGCGCCTCGTCCCCAGCGACCCCCCGCCCCAGGCCGCCGCTCACCTCCACCGTGTTCACCGGAGCCGCCGCTTGCTCGGGCGTCAGGGCCCCCAGCTCGGCTGCCAGCGCCTCCATCACCGGCCCGGCACCAGCTGCCGCAGCGGAGGCAGGCGGTGAGGGACCCGCGGTGTAGCAACCAAACGCGTCCCTCCGTCCGTCCGTCCGGCGCGCCCACCACGGCGCCCGAAGGTTCCGGGCGCACGAAGCCTCGGCGAGGGGGGTGGTGGTTGATCACAAGTCCTGCCAGCAAACCTGCTCCGGCGTGGGCACCTCCCCCATGGACTCCCAGGTCCTGCCAGGAACTTGCTCCAGGATAAACTTCTTAGGGGGTCACGGTCTCCCTCAGGCAATCACCCGCTCCGGCGTGAGCACCTCCCCCACGGGCTGCGAGTGGATCTCTGCTTCCCAGTGGCCTCCATGGACTGCAGGGGGACAACCTGCTTCACCATGGTCCTCACCACATATCACAGAGGAGCCTTCTCTTGGTGCCTGGGCACCCTCCTCCCCTTCCTTCTCCACTGACCTTGGTGTCTGCGGAGATGTTTTCACATTCTCCCTGTTGCTGCTGCAGTTCTTCAACTCCACAACAACTTCTTCTACATTATGTTATTCACGGAGGCATTACCTCTACCACTAATTGGCCAGGCCTGGGTCAGGTGCAGGGTCCAGCTTAAAACTTTACTGGCCCTAACCCTGTGAGCTACAGGGGAAGCTTCTGGCAACTCTCTTTGTTTAAAGAAGCCACCTCTCTAGCACCCCTGCTACTGAAAAACCTGGCCCAGGCCAAAACCACTACAGAGGGTGAGTGCAGACACAGGCGCACAGTGGTGGGGTGGAGGTTGGGGGCTTTGCTGGGGGCACTCAGATTTCTCCCTGACTGTCTCCTGGTTCCTCATAAGGGACTTCAGTAACTTTCAGGGTTTGGGGCTTTCCCCCCTGATCCCTTGTAGTGGTTTTGCCTGGTTTTTGACAGTTTGGTTTTTTTTTTTTTTTTTGGGGGGGGGGGGGGGGGGGGGGGGGGGGGTGGGGTTGTTTGGATTGGGTTTGGGNGGCACTGAAAAGGCTCCCCTGTGATACATGGTGAGGACCATGGTGAAGCAGGTTGTCCCCCTGCAGTCCATGGAGGACCACCGGGAAGCAGAGATCCACTCGCAGCCCGTGGGGGAAGTGCTCACGCCGGAGCGGGTGGATGCCTGAGGGAGACCGTGACTCTGTAAGAAGTTCATCCTGGAGCAAGTTCCTGGCAGGACCTGGGAGTCTGTGGCGGAGGTGCCCACGCCGGAGCAGGGCACTGAAAGGACTGAGTTCCCATGAGGGACCCAGGCTGAAGCAGTCTTGTCTCTGACACAACGTGGATAACCCACGTTGGAGCAGTGTGTGAGGAGCTACCCCCGTTGGCAGGGACCTCACACTGTAGCAGTGGAAAGTGTGAGGAGTCCTCCCCGTGAGAAGAAGCAGCGGCAAAGTCCATCTGTAATGACCTGGCCGCAATCTCCATCCCCGGTGCCGCTGGAGAGGGTGAAGGAAAGGGAGCTCTGGGAAGAGGAGGGGTGAGGGGAGGTGTTTTTAAGATAGTTTTATTTCTCATCTCCCTGGTCTTACTGTTTCTTTAATAAATCAAACCTTTCTCTTCCTAATTGAGTCTGTATTGCCCATAACGCTAATTGCTGAGTGATCTCTCTGTCCTTATCTCAACTCACAAGCAGTTTGTTATATTTCTCTCTCTCTCCTGTCCAGTTTGGGAGGGGAAGTGATTTTATTAGTTGGTGGACACTGGGCTACACCACCACAATCCTTGAACAGCCCTGCTGCAAAGACCCAAAGTACCATGAGATGTGAGAGCAGCAGCATTTCAGACCATTGCCATTCGGTTTCCAGCACAGTCAGCCTGGAGAGTTTGTTTGGTACATGGCAGTCCTACAACATCCTACACAGTCTTCTGTCTAACTGTCTACACACTCACAAAGGAACCAATGCAGTTGTATTACCCTGCAACGCGATCCATTAGCCATGGTTAGTATATAATTGGAAATCATGAATGCTTATAATAAATTATTAAGAGGGAGATATAGGGTTATTTCTTACCTTTCTAAACCAAGCACCTATTAGGCTTGGTTAAGTTCTTTTTCCCATTTAAAAATTATTATTTTATCATTCTTTATTATTTTATTATTGCTTACAGGAAACCTAAGCTGTATCACACAGCACTAGCTTCTAGCAAAAGATTTACTTCCAAAATGTTTGGTCTCTCTGCATAACTGGCAAAAAAAAGTTCAAAAGAAGCAATTTTTTCTGATTATACAGATTTGAAAATTCGGTACCCTGTGGTTTTCGTTTGCTTTTTTATTGTAAATGGTTCTCCAAAGGCTGAAAAAAAAAGGGGGATTACAAAAGATCAAAATAAATCCAGACATGACTGAGTAGCAGCCATTTTAGAAACACTATATGTTCAAGAATCATGTTTTCAGCATATTCTCAGAACATTTGACTCACATACTGTAGAGCTAGCACTTGAAGACTGACTGAATTGTGCAGACTCATTCTGCACAATGCTCTAAAACAAGAGCAATATGGAGCCATCAGACACCTTTAATTAAAAAGCATAGAAGAAACAAAGAATACCCATCAGCTGTGTGTTATCCAATTCTCCTGCAACCAAAAAACTTAACATTAACAGATTCTGGGCAAGGTGTTACCCAGCTTATCTACACATTGTTGTGTTAAAAAAAGAACCCTGCTCAGTTGTTTTAAAATGGCCACCTTTCTTTGATGCTCCTTTTGTTGCAGGCAAAAAGATGACAAGGAACTACACACTCTTCTGTTCTTGTTGCTACTCACCACTCTGTAGATCTGGTATAGCTCTCCTCCCTAAAATATTGCAGTCTAGAGACTCCTCTATCTATTTAATCATTCCTGAGAGTGGAGCTATGATCAAGTATTACAAATTACCTTTGCAGTGGGTTAATGCCAAGCACTCACCAAAATTGCTCCTTCACTCCCCCTCCTCAGCTGGACAGGGGAGAGAAAATGTAACAAAAGGTCCACAGGTCAAGATAAGGGCAGGGAAATCACTCAGCAGTTACCAGACTCATCTTGGGGAAAATCAGTTTAATTTATTGCCCACCAAATCAGAGTAAGGTAACGAGAAATAAACCCAAATCTTAAAACACCTTCCCACACCCCCAACAGCACAGGGGGACAGAGAATGGAAGTTATGATCTGTTCATCAGACATTGTTTCCGCTGCCCCTTACTCTGAGAGATAACTCCTCACACTCTTCCTCTGCTCCAGGATGGAGTCCCTCCCATGGGACACAATCCTCCATGAACTTAACCAACTTGAGTCTTTCCCAGGGGCTGCAGTTCTTCACGAATTATTCCAGCACAGGTCCTCTGTGGGGTCACAAGTCCTCCCAGCAAACCTGCTCCAGGGTGGGCTCCTGTCTCCATGGGTCCTGCCAGCAGCTGCTCCAGCACAGAATCAGTCTCCCTCATGGGGTCTTTCTTGAGCTGCAGGTGGATCTCTGCTCCCTTGCGGCCTCCATGGCTGCAGGGGCAGGGCCTGCTCCACCTTGGGCTGCATAGGAACCTCTGTTCCAGTATGTGAAACACCTCTTTTTCCCTTCTTCTTCACTGACTTCAGTGGCTGCAGAGTTGTTGCCCTTACACATTCTCACTCATCGCTCCAGCTGCAGTTTCTAGTGCATAGAGGGTTTCTTCCTCACTTCATAAATGTTATTCCAGATATCATTGCTGCTGACAAGCTGTGCCTTGGCCAGCAGCAGGTCTGTCTTGGACCAGGCTGGTGGTGGCTGTATTGGACATAGGGGAAACTTCAGCTTCTCACATCAGCCATCCCTGGGGCCACCCCCACCCCACAACAAAACCTGGCCCTGCAAACCTACTACCACCTTCTTCCAAGGAGTCAGATTTAAGCAAGAGGTTGTTTTGAATGTTATTTGTGCAGCTAGATTGAAGTCACTATCCCACACTGCAGCTGTTAAGATACATAAAAAAGAATAGAGTCACAGCATATTATTAGTGCAGCCATTTATCTTCATCATTTAACAATCCATTACATATTAAAAAGTTTGCATAAATGACTTTTCACTACCAGGAGTATCACAAACAAAATTTAATGCATACAAAACCTCAAATATTTGCATTTCAACAAAGAAGGCTGCTACAAAATGGCATCTTGTAGGACACAAGGACATCTTCAGAGGAGAGGCAAGTGCCTTGCAGCCAGGGTAGCGTAACCAGCATGCAACACATGACGTTCAAGCAGATCCAACGTTGAAGTTTGAAATATTAGATAAAAATTAAGATACATTAAGCAATCACTTGAAACATAGGCCATGCTATTAAATGCCCTTTGCAAGTCACCTTAATCATCAACAAACCCTCCACTGAATCCTCATTTGTTTGAGTATTTACTGGTAAAAACTAAGATGATGTTTTTTCTCAGTACGTTAAATATCTATAAGTTGATATTTTTACAATAGAATGCATATAAAGTATGATTACAAAATTCATAATCATGTTATCAGTCATCTTCAAATGTTCATAAAATCCTCTTTTGGCTGAAGCTGAAAATAGTGATTTGCTACATCTTTAGAAATAACTAAACTAAGATTTAATTCCCCCTCATTGCTTTTGAATTCCAACCTTCTCTTGATCATTTTGAATTGCAGATCAAAACTTCATATTCATCCAAGCAAGCCTGTTTCACCTAGTGGCACAATTACTATATCCTAAGAGTTCCTTTGTCTCAGGTTTTTCAGGCTTCAGGAAACAATTCCCTTTAAAAATATGTATTCATCTTTATTTTGTGCAATATTTTAACAAGGGACAGAGCAGAAGTGCACTAGAGAAATTTATTTTCTAAAAAAGCATTTTGAAGAAAGTTTTTGTTATCATGTACATGTGACCAAAGTCCTTGGACACTGAGGCGCAACTGACTAGAAGTCATTTCCCTTACTAAAAAGAGTACACAATTCTGTAAAAATGGACTACAAAACCACAGTGCTAGTAATGCCCAGTTTTTTAGACCTTTGATAGACAGTAATGTACATACACAATTTGTGTGAAACATTAAGCTTTCACGGGCAATTTTTTGTCTCTTCATAAAAATAGACTGTAATATAAAATATTAAAACCAAGCTATAGAACTTGTACCACATGGGAGTTTTATATATATATAGATATAGATGAGATTTTTAAAGGACTATTATATGGCAATATATTAAAAGAACATTTCAAGTAAATTGCAATTCAATTTTATAGACAAGAACATGTCTATATTAGGTATTCCAGCAGTATCAATTCCCAGTAATCTGAAATATGCAAAATAAACTTTTAAGTCTACGTAGGCTTTACTTCCACATTTCTCCATTCCAAGCCTATTTGTTTTCTGTACGCAAGACTCTTGATGCCTTAAATGGGAACTAAGCATTGGGGCCTACTTCCAAGGAATTTGAAGGCAGTGCAGTATATCTCACAGATCCAGTAAGAATGAATCTAATCACATTTTCAATAACGAGTAATCATTTGGATTCTTACTTTTAGACCCAAAAATGTTTTTAAAAGCTTACATCCTCATCCAATAGAATACAGAAGGGGACACTGCTCTGTGCTATTCTGTAAGGAAACTCTGAAGTGCTTTTAGGTCTTTCTGACCTTTATTCCTAACTGAAAAATACTTAATACCCATTAAGATCAAATATCAGTACATACACATATTATAGATTAAATTTAAGATCTGTACGACCTCCACTGGATAAACAAAATGCTTATGAACATTATATACACCAACTTACTCCACAAGCCCCCTGCCATCATCACGTTTCTTAGGTGTTTATCTTAACTTTCAATTACAGCTGAAAAGTTCTGAATGATTCCTACTTTAAGTGGTGAATGCTTCTTCTGTAACTGCCATAATCCAAACAGTTTGTAATACTGGCATTCCTCAACGTAACAAAGCCAGAGTTCTGATTGCAGTAATTGCAGGAGTACCAGAACTAGGCCTAGTATGAACCTGGTTTTGGTTACAGAAGCAGTTAATGCTATCCGTTTTTTGCTTCAAGGTCTTTTCAGAAACGTAATTGTTGTATTAGATGTTGCTCTACAAAAATACAATGTAAGCATAGTATGTTTTCTCTACAATTGTTTTGTCATTTCATAATTACATTGCTTTATGTAAATATATTTAAGTTGAAAACAATATTATGTTTTAATGCTGGCAAAACAGCATATACTTTGCCAGCTCTTTCCCACTGCAAATAATAATAAGTCCTTACTTGAAAACTAAAATTCACTGGCTATTATTACAAGTGACACAATCCATTCAACAAATTTAGTCTGTTAAAATATGTACGTCCTTGGCATTAATTGCTTTCCAGTGAATTTCAGAAACTATCTGCATACATTTTACAACATCCCTCTCGTTAACAGTCATTGGAATGGGCTGTTCATAGTGGGGAAGTCAGATCACTGTCCTGAAAAGTAAAAAAAAGGGATGCAGAAATAGGTAATTTCTTTAATTGGTAGGTGTTTCCTCTTTCCTCATTGATGCCTCAGGAAAAAGCAATTTTCTCAGTATGTTTGCATAGAATGGTCCATACACTTGTTTATTAAAGTTTACAATGCTTGCGTACTGTGATCCAATGAACTCCATCTCTGTCTGAATCACAGAAAGGCCTCCTGGCATAGTAGGCATGCACTTCTGGAAACTCGGAAGAGCAAGCAAGCTCCTCATGAAGAGCTGGATTCGTTTGTCTGAAATGGAATATAAAGTATGCTCAGGACAAATACAGACCCAGGATGGAGGCAGACTCACACTTAATAAGCGCCTTGCACCTCAGTACAGCAAAAGATCCAACAATGAAGGTAACAACTTTTCCCTAAGCCATGTCACAGCGGGAAACAATACCAAAGGCTTCAAGTTGGCTCCTGCAAAGTGGACACAGCATAAGCCTGCTGTAACAAGTGACATTTCCTCATACAAAATAGACTCAAAGGAAGAAAGAAACCAAAACAAAACACCACTAGGTTTAAACTCAGACCTGATAGAAGGGAAGAGCACTCATTTTTCTAAGTTCTTCTCCAAAATGCTAGAATGCCCAAGGCTCGGACAGACACTTTAAAAATTATTTTCAGCTGTGACTAACCACACTCTGCAGCATAGTAAAAACATCACCTACAGGTAAACAATATTTCCTTAGTATTAGGTGAGCCAGCGTTTTACTGCAGTAAGAAAGTGCTTTTAAAAAGACAGCTGATTAAGCTTGCTAGGAGTAAGGTTATACACAGACACATGCAGTAAGACAATTATGTATTGTCTTACTAACCAATCAAGGAAGCGACAGGATTATTCTCCTCAACAATATGAGCGATCTGACCCATTAAGTTGCTCTGCATTTCTTCATTAAGAGCGGGAAGACCTCTTTCAGTTAGACACCTGTTCACTTTGCTGCAAACCTGAACACCAATAGCATTCAGAGCCTCGTTCAAATCAAAAGTTCTGGAAGAAAGAAATAGAAAAGCATTAACTTGTGCAGCTTCTGTAGCAGAGCTTGTAGAGTGACCTCACTTGTTCCCTTACCCTTTTTATTTTCAATGTGCTCTCTGCAATGACAGAATTTAGAAAAGATATCTTTTGCACATTTATGTGTCTCTACTAATACAATACAAATCTGCATGTGGAAGATAAAATAAGGACCTAATCATGACTCAAACTGGAAAAAAAAAAATTTGAAGTGTGCAATAGCAGTGACACCAGTTCACTTTGCCCTTATGCTTAGGTGTTTTCCTGAGCCATGTGCACAGAAAGAGGGGGGAACTATTTTGAGACACTTTCAGATCATAGATTTGCTTGCAATACAAGTAGCAGCAGAAATAGGCAGCCAAAGAGCTTAAACTACCACAAGTCTAAAGCCACTGGCCAGACAATTTAGTGAACGTGTTGCCACAGTCTCTGCGGTATTAGAAGTGTATGAATGAACTTTAGTACTAGCCTCCACTTCTGTAGATTAACGTGAAGATTAAGTGTTCATTAAGGTTACAACTTTGAAAATATATTTGTAACATACAGTAGACATATTGTAAGGGGAATATAGATATATTTAAAATTTGACATCTTATTATTAACAAGCACTGGTTATGACATTTGAATTGTTTCCAAGGGTTTTCAGGTCCACCTGGTATTTCCTGGTAAAACAATAAACATGAAAACTCATAAAAAACAGGCCTTACTTCTTATTCATGCCTTCAAGAAGGGGAACAGAGATCCTTTTCAGATGGTCAGCAAAATCAGGCCCATCTACAATTGCTGCCCCCACCATATTGTTTGTTATGAGAGAAATACAAGCTATGATTTTCAATTGATTGAGCTTTTCTCTCAACTCTTGAAGACGAACTTCATCTGCTATTAGAGTCTAGAAATGAAACAATAAATACTAATTTAGGAACAAGGAAGGAGAGAGGCAGAGAAAAAGCTACATATAGTATGCAGTCACGAAACAATAGTACTTTTAACCACAAATATGCAAAGTCATAATAGCCAGCAGTTGAAATATCCTGAATATGTTGTATTGCACACAGTGGCATTATTCATGAGTACCAGAAGTAAGCCTGCAGTGGGAAGAAAGGTAATGCCTTTAGTGCAGGCAAGTGATGCATAATCCGCTACAGATGAAAAGCCAGCCGATCATACTAAGTATGTAAGTAATCCCCACAACAAGATGTAGCTAGAGTGACTTATTTTAGGTTACAAAGAGCTCATCCTAACCAAATTCCTCCAGTGAGCAGCACAGGGACATTATCATTCAGCCTTTTGGTAGTGATTTCATAGCTTGACAAACTAAATCTACCAGAGGACACTTGTCTGTTGCTCTTACTCCAAAGTCTTTGAAGGAAGGTACAAGTAAGGTGGTTTCCCTTCTTGTCCACTGGCCAAAAGGAATCAGGAGTTGGACAAGAAGAGGATTTAACACTGATTCTTGAAATAACCATTTATATGTCCTAAAAACGTGTCAATATCTACTTTAGAGGGCTTCAAGTTTTTACTGATCCTGTTCTAAAGCAACAGTGATCCAACAGTTCCTGCTGCTGTTAGGAAAATAGGATGCTGTAGTCAGTTCTGTCAAAGATACTAAAAGGCAAGTGCTGTCAGTACAAGGCTCAGCCTCTGACCATGGCTAAGACTGCTCTTCAGGTGGAGCTGGTGAGCTAGGATTGGATAGAGGGAAAACAACCTTTACTTTGTTCTTTTCTAGTTGTTGACTTGCCCTTCTCGGATTTCAGAAACTAGACCAGCATACACTCTCCAAATGCCAAATTTACTATTCCGAAATCAAAGAAGTGCAAGAGAATACTTTACTTATCGTCATCAACAGCAAGATTATTACATCACACAAATGCTTTTGTGTAGTTAGAAATCCAAAGACACCTAAATAACACTTCTTACCTCTGGAATTGTTTTGCGATAATCCCATTGTAACAGTTTCAAGTAGCCATTGTTTAGCACCAGTGTAGGACTAATAATTGGTTTAGAACTACTATCAGCACCAGGGGATGATGAAGATTCATCAGAAACAGATGACAATTCATCTTCTATAGATTCCTTTATCCATTCTGTTGTGAGATCCAGGGCACCTAAGCATTGCAAATCAGCCTAGATTTATTGCATGTTTTTATAAAGCATTAGCTTGAGGAAAAGTGTCGTACACATCAACAACAGTATTGAATTTCTGAGGACTTCAACATAGTGAAGAGTTAAGTCTTCACACACAAATTCTTTCCCCTCACTTTTTTCCACTAATCACCTTCTACTGGTCAACTTCATATTCTAGCTAGCTCATACAAACTCAACAGCCTCAAAGTCCCCCTGCTCAAAGCATTTTCTTCCCTTTTTTCAGGGAAGCTGCTAAACATTTGGGTCATGGGACTGGAAAGCAGAGGTGAAGAGAGATAAACTGGATCAACAGCAAATTAAATGCTTTTAAGGAGTTCTTTCTCAGACCACACATATAAACACTTCGCGCTGTACAAGTGCCACAGGGTTCCCATTTTAGAAGCCCTTGCTCCAAATGTTAGTAAGCTTACTTTTTGTTCCTGGAAAACATTTTGTTCCTAAACGCTGTTAGCCATATTACACAAAACCTGCAATAGCTGATCAAGTTAACTTTGCATCACCTAAGAAGTTTTCCTCAGAGTCTACCTTTTGTTTATTAACAACAACAAAAAAGATCCTGTCCTTTCCAATTTGCAGCCACACTAACTGGTTTTACATGTTTACTTCAGACTAACAGCAAGACTTGCTGTGTACAAAAGAGATAAAGTCTCATCTTTCAGTATGTAGGGCTTCTGCCTCCAGACAGTAAGAGCCTTTGATTGCTTGTTTTTCAGATACCAACCAATTTAGCAAATACAAATTTGTCTCAAAGCACTCCAGAGAACAAGTTAAGCAATTGCCCATTGGTAGCTTACTTCTCAATTATTTTCTGCATTACATCCCAACAACAAGTTGGAATTTTCCTCCAAATTAATTGCAATTGGTAGATTTTATAGCATTACTTTAGTCTTACTTATACAGAAAGGTTTAAATTAAATATAGCATTACACTTACTTGGTGTTTCTTCAAGAATTTCCTGGAATTTTGTTCTTTCATAGTCCACCAAATTACGCTGAAGGTATGGCCTCAGGTTTTGAATTGTGTAATTTGCCATATCTACTTTCATCAGGTCCAAAACACGGAATATTTGCCTGAAAAAGAGGAGTTTAAAATTTGAGTTACTACAGTCTATTGATTTTCCTCACCACATGTGAGATATGCCTACATTAAGCCCTTCCATTCTGGAAGAAGTACAGTCCTTCATTAGTATTTCAGTGTAACAGGCATTTTATTTATCTTCCCAGATACTTGAAGGAATATTGTACATAAGGTTTGGTGTAAGTTAACACCAAAGTGTAAGTTAACAGGACAAATATATAGCATCACTAAATACTACAATGCTGTAGCAAGAAAGAGAACGGTTTTCAAGAACTATATCAATCGGTACATTTCAGTCTAAATGAACACATTTTAATTCTCTAGTGATTTGAATTGCACCAAGAGAAACAATTCTTCTGACCCAATTGCTTTTGTCCCTGGATAAGATCCCAGTTGCAATGAAACAGCAGATCAACAGCTACCATTTGCTCTTAATTTTTTGGTGTATCTAAGGAGCAGTAAACTGGTTTCTGGGCTTTTATGCAAGTGTTTTACTCAAGTTCAAGGAAAAAATATCTTCACTAAAGATATTTTAAGTACAAAGTTTGGCCTCATAGAAGAAGCATGCAATAAACAGCTCAAGAAGGAACAGTACAAATGTTCATCCTTACAAAATTTAAGCATCTCAAGACTGAAAAGGCAGTCTCCAAACCACAGATAATCTGTGTACAAGAGTGCCTCTTTTGTTGTTTAGTGGCTTAGGTATTCAGTTGATCAAGGCATTCAACACATTTGATTGCAAAGAAAGGTACATAACATTCTTATCAGCTTGTCATAGTTCCTCCCCTTTAATGCTTCTCTATAAATGATCTTACAGTTTGAGAACAGGTTTTAAGACTTCTTTCTAAGACTCCACCTGCCTCTTCCACTGCCCAGTAATCTTTCAGAGGAGAGCCTTTTCCCTCTAAAAACCCCACCCAAATACCAACCTCAGCAATTCTACAATATTGTCAGTTGCTTTTAACTGTTTTATGTCGTTGTCTCTTATTGGAGCACACAACTTTCCCATAGTGTTGATGATATAGTTAGCTAGCCCATGAATATCAACGGCATTATGTTCAGCCTGCTGTCTTATGAGATCTGTGTCTAGAACTTCACAAATTTGATTTTGGATCCTGTTTGCTCCAGGAGTCAGGAAGGAAAGCAAAATCTAAAGCAGGTGGGGGAAAAAAGAAAAAAAAGGAAAAGCTTATCAGTAAAAAAACCTCAAATCATTTAGTGTAACACACTGGAGGAAAACTTTTAAGACTATCAAGTGTATCTAGCTGACTGACTACAGTAAGACACATTAAGACTGAGAATTATCTAAGGTAACAGGAAAAGCAGGCTGTTAAAAGGTTCATAGTACAGTTCTGCAAAAATGCTCAAAGCCAGTAAAACAGAAAGTACGTCAACAATAAGACTCTTAAAAACTGGGAGACTGCCCTGTAAAACAAATATTTACTGACTTAAGATTTTGAAAGACTCATTATTGTGCCACAGTTGAAGGTTTGTATGCTCCTTTGTGTGATGATCATAGCCAAGAAAGTCTACTTGGGCAGGTGCAGTCATGTTTATACTACTGTTCAAGCACTAGGCTCAGAGTATGTTGCTCGGAAGAGGCTACTAGAGATGTGAAGCTTTGAGAAAACAGCTGACTTGCAACTAAGCATCATGCAATGGAAGTTGAAGGGACATACAAGTGTACATTTGTAGTCTAATTTATATTAACCATAAATAGATACCTATTTGCAGTTCTGAATAATCATTGTTTCATCTTAAAAGAAAGAACTTGAAGATGTTTGCTTGACTGAGTTAGCAGACCCTTCAAGTAAAGCAAGAGACTCTTAGACCTAAGCTGACAAAACAACACTGGGGGAAGAATGTTACCTCCTTAATTTCTTCAAAGAGCTTGATAGCATGTTCATATTCTGGAGGATCTTCATTCAGTTCTGATTCCAAATGATCCCAAAATGCCTTGTGTACAATTCGTTTCACTGTGCCTGCAAAGCTGTGAAATAAGTCCATTAGTTACAGAAAAGGCTCCCAACTCATTGGCAAAAGTGTTTTAGATTAGCCTGACAACTTTTCAGGAAACACACAGCACCTCACCAGCTACTGTGCCTTGCAACTCTATTTTTCTTAGGCTGTCGATCATTTACTCCCAAAGCATTGCCTGGACTGGCAAGGTTTTTCCTAACACACCCATATTTCATAAAACAGTGCTGGCAATTCAGATGTAGGTGAAGAGATATTACCTTTCTTTTTTCCTCATAGAATTTGTATTCATTGTCCTAACCTGATATGCTGTGTAATAAGCTTCCTCAAAAACTCAGAGGGGTTGGACTAGATGATCTCTAAAGGGCCCTTCCAACCCCTATCATTCCATGATTCTATGACATAAATATATAAGTCAATTAAGAGACTTGTGCAATTAAAAATCTGCTTGTTTTTTGCCCAGATTTTCTCAAAGTAAAGACCAGGGTCATTTTTAAGTTTGACATATCTGTAAGCAAGAACATTTTAGCTACCTACATTAGGGAAGTTACTTCTCACTTCCTCTGGATCTCCAGCTCTTTTTTGCATCTCTTTCTGGCTAATATTAGAGCTATCCTCCCAATGAGCTCCATCTTCTTATCACTATTGCATCAATAAGCTACTACATACAACTTCATAAAAGGCCACTATTTTATCTCTTCAACGGGACTTGGAACTGCACTGAACAGAGATACTTGTCTTCACTACAGGCATTGATGGTGCATTAGCCCTTTGTCTTCCACATGACATTCAAGACTGAGCAATATACTCCAAGACAGTTATCAGCTCAGCAGGACTGTGATACTTGTTCCAAGCAAAATAACTTGGAGATTGACTCCTGTAGGTGCAGGATAAATATTTGTAGCCTTCCAAAATTATTTGGCTTGGGGTATTTTTTGTTGTTTGGGTTTGTTTTTATTTGCTGCTCCATTCATTTTTTCCTCTCCAAACTCAGTAGTGCTTTTTGCAAAACCTCAAGCTCTTACCTGTTCTGTGGTAAGTCTTCATGTTTTATACAAAAATTTGCATTTACAGCAATTTCATGAGCTAGAGTCAAGTCTGACAAATTTTTTGCAGCTGCCATCAGTTCATCAAATGTAATAATCTTGGGAGGGCTTGCTGTTGGAACAAACAAAACCAACTCAAGACAAATACCTATAAGCTGACAAGTGCAACTGAAAATGTTAACATTTAGAACTTTTACTGCTTGTTAATTGGACTCTAATACTCTGGAAGAAACAACCTAGGATTACAAGTTTTTATATCTTCTTAAAACACTAACTCAGGAAACTCCCAGCTTATCAGCTGTGGGTGTGTGTGTGGGTAACACCACACAAGCCTCATAACATTTGGAAGAACAATTTCATGTTTCTGCATCTTAACCAAGATACCTCCCTCTTCCCCCCCCGCCCCCCCACCTTAAAACAGGATCTTGTATTCTACAGATTTCTTATTGACTGTTGTCTAAAATCTATGAGACCAAAAGCACAGGCAATAACAGATACCAGATGTCCATTATAATCCTGAGCACATAATGGCTATATTGTGGTTTTATTGCCTCTAGAGAAGGTTTTGAAGTTACTGACTTGAGAATCCCTCACTTATGTTCCATAGCAGGTGCATCCTAAGTTATATTCCCTCTTTACAAGTATTGACATTGTAACAGAAACTATATACACCAGAAAATAAGAGTAAATTGCCAACGTTTCCAAATCCTCAAGTTCTGTTATTTATTTTAGTATTTAGAATTAAGCCTAGAAAGACTGGTAATAAAGACAGACAAAGAGCAATGCAGCTCCACTAACAAGCTTGTTTTAATGTAAAACTTCACTTACATAGACATTGAAAGACATGTATGGTCTGAGAATGCTTACAGACAGGAACATGAAGCTCATCTTAACCAAAGTTTTATTTATCATTACTAAAAATTCCTTCCTTGTGCAAATGTGCGTTTTCTGATTGATCCTCATATTCACGAAAGAAAAAAATGTAAATTTGAGATTAAATTTGTTTAACTTGAAGTGATTATAAAACTGTAAGCTACAGATTTAACTTTCAAGTGTATGGAGCAAACAGAAGAAACCCACGCTTTGCACAAAGCCATTTCTAGTTGAGTGGGAAATTGCTCCCAACATCAAGATTAACAGAAGGTTAGGATGTCCATGGTGGCACACTTCTCTTACACTTTCTGAAGTGAAGCAGTGCACAGGGAGACCCTCACGAACACAGCTGCTGGTGGTGTTCCACACACAAGGAGATGCGCCGATTCATAGCAGAGAAAGCCATGCCTTTCTCTTAATACTCCTAAACAGAGATTCAGAATCCCAGGTTCTACCCATGACAGCAAAGAGAAAAGAGATAAGTTGGCCTTATCTGGCTATGCACGATGCAGGTAAGGCTGAAATAGGCTTACACGCTGGGGAACTGGGTTTGCTTGAAGAATCACTGTTAAAGCTCTGCCTTGAATATTCAGAGTCGCTAGAAGAAGCTGTGCTTTCCGAGAGGCGCGAAGAATCTGAATCGCTGCTCTGGTCATCATTGAGAGGCATTCTGATATATACTCTTGCACTACAGTAAACAAGGCCTGGAAAGACAAATGCATTTCCCATAAAACCATCACTTCACAATTTTTTTGTTTGTTTCTCAAGAGTTTCATACTGATCATTATATTGTGACTGAAGATGAAGCAGTTGCCTTGCTTAAAGAGGTCTTAACAGAAAGGATCTGGCTTGACATGCAGAATCATAGTTACTGAAAAAAAACCTACATCTGTTTTGCAGGAAAGTTTTGTGCCTTCTGTTGTTTCATGCCTTAACAGTTACGTTAGAAACTGTCTGTGAACTGCTTACATTTAAACAAATTAAAATACCATCCACATTAACCCCTGAAGCTGTGTGTTTTCAGAACATTGGACCTTCTCAGTGTCCATAAAGGCATCTCATGACATTACCATCCCCCACCTGACTTCACCAACAAGTGGTATTTAGCAATTTGCTTCCTTCCACAAATGGAGTGTATCAAGCGTAACAAGTCTGAAGCAAACATAGAAGTTGCTGCAGGTGAATAGGCAAATAATTCAGAATACTACATTTCTGATAGGGTGCAGTTGAAAGTCTGGCCCACTGCTTTAGGTGGGTCTTTGCTCAGAATCAGATCCACAATGGCATAGACTCAAAAAATACACTTTCCTAGGGACGAAGGTGGATGGGTTCTGTCTTAAGTCAACGGGCAACGGAGCCTCTAATATTACATTCAGCATACATGACAAGTAACACTGTGAAGTGTCATGCTTCATAGTGCTTCTGTCTACATGAAGAAACTGCCTCCCAGGCAGATAATCTGCAACTGCAGAGAATTTGGACAGCTGCAGAGTGTGATAGAGATGATTAATAGCTGTATGACAGGAAGTGAAAAATATGTTCATAATCACATTAAAATGAGAAACTAGAAGTCAGCCATAATTACTACCAAAGGAATTTGTCCCAGATACCAGAAGTAGCTGTCTGTCTTTGATGACAGCCATGAAACATTCTGCAGTGAACTTTATGAAGAGACACAGCCAACAATGTTTTTCACTAGCAAATTTAAGTAATACAACTTCATTTACGGTTAAATTGCACCAACTTCAGCAGCCAAGAAATACCACACTTGGCAACTGCTGAACTTGGAAAAAGCCACTTTTGTCAGCAAAAGGATGATCTTTGTATGTATTTACGTGAATCAAAGTATTGTGGGGTCAAGAGCTAGACAAAAGGGAGTGCTAACAAAGATTTATTTATGCTGGCACCTAGTCACAGCTTACAGCATTTCATTTTTTGAGTACCAGCTTATCCTGAACAGCCATTTATAACTTAATGAGGCATTACACTGGTGAGTACTCCTCTGTTAATCGAGATGATTAACATTTGTTAATTGTATGTTTACTCTTCCTCCTCTCCCAAGAGGAAAGAGGATGCATTTGAGTGCCTTATTTATGTGATGTTTTAGGTTGTTTTTTTTGTGAAAAGAATCAGTCGCATCAACAAGAATGCAGCTGAGAGTTTATTATCTAACTGGAGATACCAGTAAGAGAGACTTTCGATGAGGAAATAGAGGTCATAGGTACAAGTCATAGAGCATTAGCCGTGATCCTTAACATCATAACCCTTATCAGAACAGCAGTTTTATAATTTCTAACAAACAACTGGAAAAAAAAAGCAGACATTTAAATCATTGAGTAAACAAGACAAAATTGCAGAAGAATCTAGAAACACAAAAGGCTGAGATTTTTTTATTTACAAATTGTATTTAAGTTACAATTAGAAGGGAGTCACTACTTAATGTCAAACAAAAGATTAAACCTATTTCTTCAATTAAGATCAGCGTTGCAGATCTCAAAGCTAGTACTGACTAGAAACTAGCTGTGACAGGTAACTTACCTGTAGGACATGCTCCAGGTTCTTAAGGTGGAACCGCTCACTTAAATACAGTAACCCTACAGAGCCTGCAAAGCTTATATTTCCCTGCCGCTGTTGTTCCCGGATCAACAACAGAACACTGTAATCGTGTATAAAACCGCTTTATTGATATATAAGTAACTAACCTCCAAAAGGTTAATGTTGCACGTGGTCCATCGAAAGTTTTGGTTAACTTTGTTAGCAATGTAATGGCCCAAAAGGTCCTGTGAATCGCTCGCCTAGTATGAGCACTTTGAGTCTCCTGCTTCAGTCTAGGTGTTAAGAACATGGAAGCAATTAAATGACCATTAAAAATTGAAAATTCTCACACAATTTACACATTGTCACTTCAAGATTTTCCTTGTAACTGTCAATGTGATTAATTCTAATTAATATGCAAATTTGCAAGGTGATCCTGACAGAAGTACTAAACCAACCATGAAGACAAATCCGCACTGCCAGTTTCTAACCAGATCTTGATCCCCAAACAATCAAATCATTGAGGTAGAAATTGAAATTCTATGTACATTAAGTCTTTAAATACTAGTCCCAGCAGAAGATCTTTGGCAACAAATACTTGCCTTTCAAAGATGCCCATGACATATTTTGATGTACCAAGACAATATCTGTTCCTATAAGACATGCACACATACAGAGAGCAGAGCTGTCAGTAGAGTGCTTCAGAAGGTTTAATTAAAAGAGGAAGTTTCAACAAAGCAACAGGAGATACGACACTCAAAAAAAATAGCAATCTTTGCCACAGTAAATATATTTCCTAGTAGGACGTCTCAAATGAAATGGTAAGGAAGAATGGGTGTATTCTGCAGATTCAAAACATTATTGCTAAATTCTAAGTTTAAAATAGAAACAAGACAGCAAACACATCAAAGTAAAACATACGTGAATACACAAGCAGAATCTGGATATTCCATCTACATTTTTTAAATATGCTGCCCAACAGCTAAAAAGCTCTGGGAAAAGTACATTCATTGAGTATATCAAAGGGAAGTAGAGACCAAAAAAAAAAAAAACCAACCAAAACCAAATAAACCAAAAAACAAACATTTCTAATTAGTTAAAACAATAAACAACTGAGATAGTATTTTCTTTAAAGTACACACTGGAAGAGCTGCTTTTCCTTTTGCTTTTGCAAACAGCATAGAGCTGTTATAAATTACTAAGAGCTTATAAATTACTAGGGACCAAGTTCACATGTAACTTCAAGTTTAGATTATTATCATTTCCAAGAAAAAAAAAAAAATATCAGAAAGCCCTTTAGCCTTCCAAGATCTCTTCTTTGTAACTCCCCGTCTTGAATAGACAATATCACCTTATTTTTTGAGTTGCTCATTTAGGTATGACATTAGGCTATTGTTTTAAACACACAGCTTAATATCCTACCTATTCTATTAAAGGGTCAGCCTTCAGTTAACCCCTGCTTTACTCTTCTGGCATTAAAAACAACTGATGTTTCGTTTTACATTAGGTTGGATAGCTTCACAACGAGCTTCATTTTTCTTTCAATCAGTACTATTTTCGAGTTTATCCTTAAAAAAAAAAACTACAAATGGAAGACCTAGCTAAATATATCTAAGTGTACAAAAGCAAATATTCTAGTTAACACATAAGGACTAAATTGTTATCGTTTCTGCTACTGTGTAGGCAGGCTTTGATTATTTTTTTCAGTAAGAATGCAACGAATTCAACACTGTAGATACCTAAAGGCATCTTGCTGTTTTACTGTGACCATATCACCCAATCTAATCATTCACTTAGAACTGATCGAGATTGCAAGATCAGATTAGTTTTAGAGAACACTAATATGCTTTTTATTCCTGAAAGCTTCCTTTCGAAGCTACTTCAAGAAACACCTGAAGAGTAAAAAGAACAGAAAAGGAAAAAAAAAGGGAAAAAAAAAAAAAAAAAGAGACAATTTGGAAGGGTTTTCTTTTTCCCTTCAGATAATATCTTCAAGAAAAGTTTTTTCCACAGCCCTGCTTTGTTCAAATAAGTCTCTCCATCCATGCACACATTAAGTGCTTTGTCCAGTTTTACCACTATAAATATCTTAACTTTGCCTATTCTGCTGGGCTTACATCCTTATTATCTCCAAGCTGGCACCGACCTGAATCTCATTCGGGCTCGAGTTTCTCTTTCACGTACTCCACCTTTGCCAGCACTCGCGGCACAGCAGCAGAAAGGAGCCTTTGTTAAGAGTTAAGCAGTATCCTAAAGCCTCACTTCTGACAGCCGACAGCCGACAGCCGACAGCTATCAGCCCCCTCTTCCAGCTTTCTAGGTGCATAGTTCTTCCTCCTATACACAGACTTCTCGTGATGAAGGCTTAAAAAGCCACCTAAGTAAGGACGAGGCGAGTAGGTGGCCTCCCAAGGCGCCTGTGACGGACAGCCCGGGGAGGTTGCCCTCACCTCAGACGTTTCGGCACCGCATGCCCCGGGGTGGGGGGGGTCACAACCCGCGGCGAGGAGGCCGGGGACACCTTGCCGTTCCGCCGCCTCCCCTCGACGGGACTCGGGGGCAGCGGCAGCGGCACCGACGGCGACGGCTCCTCCTCTTCCTCCATCTGTTTCGCTGCCTGTCTCCTCCCCCGGCCCCATGTTTTTAACAGTTACCAGAGGCAGGAGTTTGGCACTCGCCGACCAAAACAAACACTGTTTCCAAGGACAGGCCCCGGGGGGGGGGGAAGGAAGGGAGGAGGAGAAGGGTGAACTCGCTCTCTGCTAGCCCCGGGGAAGGCGAGCCCGGCCGTCCGCCTGCAAGCGCCTCTGCCGGCCCCGCCTGACCCGGGGAGGGAGCCGAGGTGCCCTTGTTCTGCCCTGAAGCGGGGTTGCGGGGCGCGGGGTTGGGGCGGGGGGGGGGGCGGAAAACCTCTGCCACTGCGCCTGTTGGGACGGATCGTCCCGTCAGACAGCGGACATTAAGGGTCGGAGACGGCCCGTGAGACACTGGGCAAGGAATGAGCCGCAGACCCCGAGCGGGGGGGCTGCGATACCCACGTGCTGCAGCGGGAGAGGAGCGCCAGCCCCCCCCACCACCTCCCAGACACACTCACCACACGGGAGGGCAGCAGCCTCCGCTCCGGACCTGCTCTGACTCGGACTCACCCCGCAACCTCATCGCCTGTACGTGCCCGGACAGTCAGGCGTGGGCCGCGCGCTACCGCTGCCGGTCGGGACGGGACGGCGCGGCCCTGCCCTGCCCTTGCTGCCCCCGGTCACTCACCAGGACCCGGCGGCAGCAGCAGCAACTCCCCGTCCTGCGCGGCGCTCGCCGGGGCTTTAAACAGCCCCCCCTGGATTTATAGACCCAGCCCGGACTATTACTGTCTTCCTTGGGCGCGTCCATCTCTGCCGGTGACTGGGGGGGGGAGAGGAGGCACGTAACCTTTTCCTCCCTTGCCAACGGCGAAGTAATCCGAAGGGCTTGGATCAAACTGCACCTATTCCCGCAGAAACAGCCCACGTCTCTTCGTTGCGGCCGGGCCCGAGCACTGAGAGGGGAGAAATATGAGGCGACAAGAGGAGATTCACTTTCGCGGACTCCCCCGCGCTGAATGGGCCGCTCGCGGTGTGGAGGTTTGGGGGGGAAGGGCTGGGTGCTGTTTACGGAAGAGCCGCGCCGCTGCGGCCCGGCCCCGCCCCTCCCCGCGGCGAAGGGGCGTGTCTCCGCGCTAGCCCCGCCCCCCGGAGACACCCGAGGGGAGCGGGCGGCTCACGGGCGCCGCGGAGGTTCCGCGTTCGTCTGGGGAGGCGGCGGCGTGTCGGGACGTACCGTGCCGCCCGTTTCCCTGCGCCCGTTCTCCGCAGCGGTGGGGGTGTGCCAGGCGCCCTCTCGGCCCTTCACTGCCGCCCCGCGCCATCTTAGCCTCAGGGGAGGCGCACGGGGCTGCCTCGCGTTTAGTCACCTGCGCACGCTGTGCGTGGGACACTGCGGCGCTGTCATTATAAGTGCTTGGCGTATTGACCTCATGCACCGGGCAGCTTCGCGCACCCGCAGGGACAGCCGTGCCTGCCAGGGTCAGCTCTTCCTGTCACGGGAGATAAGTGCCGCCGTTGCCTCACCCGCCAGGAAGCAAAACAGTGGGAAATCGCCTGTGAGGCGGGAGCTTAGCTAAAGGAAGCCTTGCTCAGCATGAATCACGGGGTCTGAGAATGGTGAGGGATGGGAGGGACCCCTGCCCATCCTCTAGTCCCGGCCCCTCTGCTAAAGCAGGTTAACTGAGATCAGGTCGCACAAGAACGGGTGCGGACAGGTTTGGGAAGGAGACACAGAGCTCCCCTTCCTGCGCATAATCCGTAGCAGCTGTGATGAACTATATGGCATAGGTGTTCTCCCCACTGTAGGTCCTATTAACCACCGCTATAAAAGCAAGGGCTCGAAGCACAGTGTGGAGTTTGGCTAGGCAAGTGCCAAGTGCCCTGCTCAGGCGGGAATGCTTGCTCCCAGGGATGCAGAGCACCTGCCAGCCCTGCTGCTCAGAGACTAGCCTTCAGGGACATTAAAAGGGATTAAGTCCAACAGCCTAATCCGATATCTCCCATGAAGAAGACAATGTTTTAAATAACCATGTTTGCGCTACTTTGCCCCAGTTTGTGCATGTCACGTGGCTATGGCAGTCTGAGAGAAACTCAAAAGAGCTTTGGAGAGGACTGACTGTGATGGCGTACAGACGGACTGCCTTGTACAAGACTGTTTTCACTCCCAAGGACACAAATTATTATTATTTCTTACATCCATTTTGGCTTAAATGTCATCTGGAAGGTGGGGGAAACCTGACTTCTGGTCTTTGCTGTGATGGCTGCCCATGCCTTTTACTAATTAGCCAGCTGTGTCATCTTAAACTGTACAAGGAATGCTTGCAGCAAATACCAGGGCCAGTGACTCAGGGTCCATTTTGTGTACTGTCTGTGTTGACTGGCAGTTGTGGAAACCTGTGGCACCCAGTGGCCTAGCTTGCATGGGGAGGGAAAGGGAGGCCCTAGTCTCACCAAGAAAACTAGGTTCTAAATATTTATGTGAAAGATCAACTTTAAATGAAAAGGTATGTCAGGGGTATCACCCTCCATCACAGAGTAAAAGATGGAATTCCAGAAAGGGTTAGCTTTAAAACAACTACATTTTCAGCTGTAGCAGTGCCCATCTCCCACAGCATACCAGCTGTTTTGGATCCCATTCTGAAGTACCTAGCTTGCTTGCTTTATCTCTCTGTATCTGAGATATGCATCTGTACATATAGCTGAAGCACCAAAGATATGCTTCAAGATTCCAGTCTAAAGGCCAATAATAAGTTAGATGCTGCAGTACTCAGCACTTGAGTTTTCAGTTTCATTTCGTTCCTGATCAGAGACATTGAAGCTATAAACGATTATATGGATCTTGAAGTCAATTACGTACTGTGGAGATTTTCTCCACAGAGAAGTATCATTTATTTATTGTTGTCCATGTCTTATGCAATATCAGTGAGGAAAATAATTGTACAGCCTTTAACTTTGTTCTGCTCAAATAAGATCAGTGTTCTCATATCTTATATAGGAAATGCAGGTATGTGCTGGTTATGGCTGGGATATTTTTTTCATAGTAGCAGGTACAGGGCTGTGTTTTGGATTTGTGCTGGAAATAGTGTTGATAACATGGGGATGTTTTGGTTATTACTGAGCAGCATTTGCACAGTGTCGAGGCCTTTTCTGCTTCTCACCCTGCCCTACCAGCAAGTAGGCTGGAGGAGCACACAAAGTTTGGAGGAGACACAGCCAGGATGGCTGACCCCAATCGACCCTATACCATAGGGCATCAATGCTCAGCAATAAAACTAGTGGGGAGGCAATGGGACATGGCTTGGGGACTGGCTGAGCATAGTTGTTGGTGAGTGGTTTTCATTTGCATCACTTGCCTTTCTTGTTGTTTTATGGTGGTTCTTTTCCCCCCTATCTCTGTTATCTTCCTTTTAATTACTGTTTATTGTTATTGTATTTTATTTTAGTTATTAAACCGTCTTTATCTCAACACCTCCTTTATCTGTTAACCTCCAATTCTCTCCTCCTTCCCACTGTGGGGAAGGAATAAGTGGCTGTGTGGTGCTTAGTTGACAGCTGGAATTAAACCACAACAATGTACAAATTTGTAGTTTTGACTAACGTCCCAAGGTGGCCTTAATTCTTGGCCTTTCACTATAGAAGTGCTGTTAATTAAAACGAAGTACTAGTTTGTGCTCAGCCTTTTCAGAAAGTTAATTTTTAACCTTTCCTTACTGTTAGCAGTGAAAATTGCAAAGTCAATAAAGCCTACAATTGTTTTACACTGTTTTATCCAGGAAACAGAAATGCAGCTACTCAGTGGGTAAGATGTGCAGCTGCCTTTGGTCCCACAAGTCCCAGTATGTGGCCAATGGCTGGTTAGAGTGGGAGGAGAGGGAAAGGGCAAGGCATGTTACTGTTTACACCAGGGCCCATGACAACTTCAGCTGAGAACACGATTCGAAGTCACAAGATATTTTGCCCTAATCCTAATAACTGAGCCAGGCAGACTGGCTTTAGCACTAACAGATGGATGCTAAGAATCTGAGTTGACTGAGACCATCAGGCCCAGATTTGAATAGGCTAATAGGCTCAAGGGTAAGACAAAAAGTCTACAAGGCAGGTGTAAGGGTACTTTCTCAGCTTGCTGTTCTATGGGAGTTTCCTGTATTTTAAGCAGAAACAAGTCTTGTGAGAGACAAACAGGATTGCTACTTGTACCCACTAAAGTATTAAGATTCAAATTCACAAAGTGGCTAAACAGAATTTTTAAACTTCTGAGAGAAAATGGTACATCAGTAAATTCCTCAACCACACCACTCTGCAGTGTCTAGCTACTTTACCACCACAGCAAATTCCTAACACACACTCCCCTCTGCACGAGTGATCTGCCTTTCTGTACATAGGAAATAAAGAGTTGGACCTACTGTGTCAGATGCAATGAGAAGCTTTAGAGTGGTATTCCTGATCAGAAATAGTTTGCATCAATTCCTCGGTGAGAAAAAGCCTTAGCTAGTACATCAGTAACATTTTCCTTGTCACTGCCAAGCTGGAGAAGGGGAAATGGTATGGCAGTTACCAATGCTGCCTTACTAGCTGAAACAGATTTATGACCCTTGATGCTTAACATTGGTGGTCTTCATGATTGTTGTCTCTGGTGAGGTCTCAGCTCTTACGGTAAACTCTCTGAAATAAACAGCTTCTGGGTTAAAATCCTGGGTCTTAGGGTACTACTACAAATCATGGCTTTTCTAAGCCCTTCCTATATAGAAATCTGACATCTCCCATATCATAAAGTGTGAGACAGTGTCATGGTTTAGCCCCAGCTGGCAATTAAGCAACAGGCAGTTACTCACTCACTCTCTCTCCTTCCACTCAGTTGAATGGGGAGGAGAATCCAAAAGAAAAGTAAAACTTATGGGTTAAGAACTGTTTAATAATTTAAATTAATAAATAATAGTAATTATTAATAATAACAGTAATTAAAAGAGATATTACAAAACAAAAAACCAAACCAACGAGAAAAGACATGTGTCAAACAATGCAATAGCTTATCACCTGCTGACCAATGCTCAGCCAATTCCCAGGCAGCAGTTGCCCCCTGCCAGACAACTCCCCCCAGTTTATATACTGGGCATGACATTCGAGGGTATGGAATAGCCCTCTGTCTAGTTTGGGTCAACTGTCCTGGCCATGCTCCTTCCCAGCTTCTTGTGCCCCTCCTTGCTGACAGAGCATGGGTGTCCTGGTTTTGGCTGGGATAGTCTTTTTCTTAGAATCCCAGAATGGTAGGGGATGAAAGGAACCTCTAGAGATCATCCAGTTCAAACACCTGCTAAAGCAGGTTCACCTCCATCAGGTCACACAGGAACGCATCCAGGCGGGTTTGGAGGAAGAGACTCCACAACCTCCCTGAACAGCCTGTGCCAAGGCTCCCCCATCCTCACAGGAACAAAGTTTCTTCTCATGTTCCAATGGAACTTCCTATGTACCAAATTGTGCCCATTACCCCTTGTCCTGTCACTGGGCCCTACAGAAAGAGATTTGCCCCATCCTTCTGAAACCCACTCTTTAGTTACTTACAAGTGTTAACGAGGTCCCCCCTTAGTCTTTTATAGGCTGAACAGCCCCAGTTCCTGCAGCCTTTCCTCATAAGAAAGTTATTCCAGTTCCCTGATCATCTTGGTGGCCCTGCACTAAACTGTCTCCAGCAGTTCTCTATCACTCTTGAGCTTTGGAGCCCAGAACTGGACACAGTACTCCAGATGAGGCCTCACCAGGGCAGAGTAGAGAGGGAGGAGAACCTCTCTTGACCCACTGGCCACACTCTTCTTAATGCATCCCATTGGCCTTCTTGGCCAAGTGTGCACATTGCTGGCTCATGTTAATTTTCTATTTAAAAGCTGGCACAGGGCTGTGTTTTGGATTTGTGTTGGATATGGTGTTGATAACACAGAGATGTTTTGATTATTGCTGAGCAGGGCTTCTACAGCATCAAAGACTTTTCTGCTTCTGCCCCTGCTCTGCCAGCGAGTGGGCTGGGTGTACACAAGAAGCTGGGAAGGAGCATGGCCAGGACAGCTGACCTGAACTAGCCAAAGGGCTGGTCCATACCTTAGAATGTCATGCCCAGTATATAAACTAGAGGGAGTTGGTGGGGAGAGGTAGATCACTGCTTGAGCAATGGTCAGCAGGTGCTGAGCAATTGCATTGGGCATCACTTGTTTGAGGGGTTTTTTTCTTCCTTTTTTTTTTTTTTTCATTTCCCCTCTGGGTTTTATTCCTCTCTTTTATTATATTCCTTTTCGCTACTACTATTATTACTATACTTTGTTATTGTTGTTGTTATTCTTCTGTTTTATATAATTTTCCTTAGTAAACTCTTCTTATCTCAACCCATGAGTTTTGCTTTTTGTTCAATGTTTCTCCTCCCCATCCCACCGAGGAAGGGGAAGCGAATGCCCTTCTGTGTGGTGCCTTAGTTACTGTCTGGGGTTAAACCACAAAAATGGAAAAATGAAAACTCCTTTACTTAGGATAAGCACTACTTAGCAACAACTAAAACATCAGTGTGTTATCAAGACTATTCTCATACTAAATGCCAAATATTAGCTACTAGGGAGAAAATAACTCTATTCCCACCAAAACTAGGACAGACAGCTAAAGCTGTGGCTAGATGTTCACTGTGGAAACTCTGCTATTCTAGCCTTGGTAGGTGCCTTGTTTACTGATAAAGACTTCTGCTCCCACCACACTGAGGACAGTATTCTGAGGGTTCATCACTTGTTTCAGTGCAAGTCCTTGATCCTATATCAGCTCCAGACACCTTTGAGATGTATTTGAGACAGCTTCCTCACCCTATGGAAGCTCTCAACTACTTGTCAGGGTCAGGGTAATCAGTTAACCAAGTTCCATTGTGGTGTCCCTAACCTGCAGTCACTCCAGCATCCTCTCCAGCTGGGGATTTTTGGCCTCACGTCCATGCATTTGACAGAATAGTGCTGACAAAATGACTGAGACAAACAACTATAATGTCTCCCAAGACTCATGCTAGCAGTTACTGACTAGATCCCAATATACAGACCAAATAGTTCGGTTCATCGTAAACTTTGGCCCAAGTATTGAATGCAACTGGATTTGGTGGGCTGTGATCCTGCCTAGGTTTAAGATTCTCTGGCTCTGAAGAATACCTAAAGTTTATTTTAACCTAAAATTTAATTAAAAAAACACAACAAAAACAAGTACTGGGAATCAAGGGAAAGACTGAGGAAAGAAAATGCCTTCCAAGGCAAAACTTAATTGGACTTCCTTGCTGTAATCAAGTAGCGTAGCAGATACATTAGAAACTCAGGCTTTTATCTTGCAAGGAGTTGTGGCTTGCACATTAATGTAACGGGCTTCCACTGGTGCAATGACTCCTGGCAAGCAAATGCACTTCAGTATAACACAAAAGCACAAGAGGAAAACGGAATTTGCATCAGCAATTCAGGAGCCTAGGTGTAGGACTGGAAAGGCCTTGTTGATACTAACTTTTCTTTTATGTCTTAGAGACACTGAAGCTACATGTGTAAGATCTTTGCCCAGAAGCCTCAGTAGAGCTTTCAAGCATTAGTTTCATTCTTTGACTCTGTGTATTGAACAGAATTTTCTTTCATCCCATAGAGATCTTTAATATGGCCAAATATTACGAGATATAAACATGAACACAGGCTTTGTAAAAATTAGCTTTTGATAGAAAAAATACACCTTAAAATATAGAAAAGTAACACGTCCAAGGGAGAAACCATCTGCCAAGAACTCTTTGTGGCACTATTCTTGAAAAAAAGAAGAAACAACAAACCCTTTTAACCTACCACCATTACTTCTGGTTATCTAGCAGTTGTTTGAATTTAGGCCAGGTAGAAATCCATTATTGCTTTCCATGATCCTAGTCATGAGCCCCCTGAGAGAACATGAGACAGAGGAAGTTAACAGAAGTCTAGCATGGTCTTAATAGTTGTGAAAGAAAGGGGCACAACGGTATTGGCTTGCTAATGGGGTCTGAATTGCTACTCAAGCTACTTAACATGTATATAGGATAAGAGGAAGGAGGTATTAGAAACTGAGTGGCCTCATNATGAGCCCCCTGAGAGAACATGAGCCCTTCCCTATTCTATTCTATTCTATTCTATTCTATTCTATTCTATTCTATTCTATTCTATTCTATTCTATTCCATTCCATTCCATTCCATTCCATTCCATTCCATTCCATTCCATTCCATTCCATTCCGTTAATTTAGTTCTGCTTGAAACATAAGTGTGGGGATGATCCAGTGAAGACTTTTCTTTGTTAGCGTGTATTTACTTCTAGGATTCTCTGTTACAAAGTCTATTACACTGGACACTTTGTTACAACTGTCTTACATCCCAGATCCTGGGTGCAAGTGCCTCACAGAAACTGCTAGCAACATGTAGACTCACCCTGATTACATGCTGCCTTCCACTAACTCAGAAACGGCAACTTCCCAAATGGGTGTTGAATTGAATCTTCAGGCAACTCATGAAACAGGGTTTCTGGAGAGGAGAACAAGTTGTGCTTCGAAATTCAAAGGGTGCAGTTCTTCACAAGAACTGAAGAAGGCCAAGCAAACAGAAGTGCAATATACTCCATCAGCTAGTGTATTAAAAGTTGGTGTTGCTGTTGCTTCCCATGTACCTGTGGAAGTTAAAAGAAAATACTCCCCAGTCTTTTCTTGTCAAATTAGGGTTCACTTCCAGAACTGTAGCCCTTAGTTAAAAAAACAAAAATCAGATGCAGTGACACACCTTGGCCTTGCACTGTGCATATGTGGACAACTCCACTTAAAAGGCTACAAAAAGCCCTTCCCTGTAAGCCGTCAGTCATTGAACATCTGGACTCAAAAGCACTGTAAAATTCTTTAGTGACCTCTCAGAGTGGTTAGATGTCTATCAGACAACAGTCATTACATTAACCTGTTCGATTAGGTTTAAATGACATAAAAATAGGCACAATGAATTCAAGGTGCACTTTTGAAAGTTATGTTTTTTCTGCTCTATCATCTGTCCTATAGTCTGTCCCAAAGCAGTAGACAGACAGCAAAAGGGGACTTCTTTTGTAATTTTTCAAGTTTCCACAACCAAGCAAATGCCTGATAACAATTTGGGATATAATGGCTCAGTTTCTGGAAAGGGGTTAAACAGCTCTTTTTGATGCTTGGAAATTGGAGAGATCTTCAAAAGAAGTTTTGAAGTTATTCGCATGTGATATCTCCCACCCAAACACAGGTGTAGAGCACATTTTCCTCCCCTTTCCCTTATATAAAAGAGAACCCATCACCTAGCCCTCAATCACAACATCTAGCCCACCTAGTTCCCTTGTATAAGAATCCTCTATTCTGCAATCAGATGCAAGTTTTTCCCCCCTGATACAACTGGTAATTAATTTAATGTTTCCTTCACCAACACCATATCCCTTTGCTCTGCTTTGGTCTTGTCCTTGTCCTTCTCCTTTTCTTGCTGGCATATCCAAACCAGTTTGCTCCCACCTTCCTCTAATCTGCCTCTTTAAAAGCAAGAGAGAAATTCAGAACAAGAAGACAATGAAATGACAGCCTGTACTCCACACTCTGGCCAACCCCAGCTGCAGCCAGTGGTGCTGGAGAGGGCCTGCACAGCCTTTCCTGCACTATGCTGGGACACGCAGCTCAGGAAGATGGATGGAGCACACTCCTGTTGATGTGCTGAGGAGAAGGAGCGTGCCTGGCAGCACAAAGGCTCTGCAGGGAATTTCGGTGCACAGGTCCCAGCCTCTACCGAGTGTGCTCAGTCGGTGGAACCGGTGGGAGTTTGCATCAGGTCAGAAGCACTCCTGCCAGTTGAGGCAGCTGTTCTGCACCCGAGGGAGCTGCCTGGTGCCAAGTCTCTGCTCTAGAGGTACTAGAAACAGGAAGGTGGGTTGTGTATGGAGAAATGGCTTTTTCTCCAGGCCTTGCTCCTGGAGCTTGCTCCGGTCGTTTCAGCCGAAATCACGACCAAGCAAAACAGAAGTTGATGAGGTGTGAGCGCGCCGCGCTCCGACACCGAAACTACATGCAAGAGTAAAAGTAAAAACGGCGGCGGGACGGAGCTGGGCTTGGGGGACGCCTGGGGGCAGCGGGCTGGAAGGAACACTGTCCGGGGCGGGAGCGGGTCTGCCAGCCCGTTAGGCTGAGCTGGGGCTCTCCCCCGCCCGCCGCTTTCCCGTTTCTCTGCCTTCCTCGGGACGGGGCCGAACCCGTGTGCGTGGCGGCTGCTCCCGGGAGGGAGCGGGGCCGAACCCGTGTGCGTGGCGGCTCCCCGGGGCGGGGCGGGACCGCGGCGCTGCCCGGGCCGACGCCCCCGCCCTCCCTCCTTCCCTCCATCCATCCCTCCCTCCCTCCCTCCCTCCCGCTCCCGCTGCTCCGGCTCCACGCACGAAGGCGGCGGCGTCCCGCCATGTGG
>WBNH01002588.1:213551-247925 GCA_013401255.1 Urocolius indicus | reverse complement strand
CAGAGCCGGCGCGGGGGGCCGCTCCGGCTCCGGCTCCGGCTCCGGCTCCGGGCCCCGGCGCGGCTGGGGGCTGGTGCTGGGCGCCGCGCTGGTGCTGGGCGTCGCGCTGCCCGCCGGCTGGTACGTGCGGCAGCTGCGGGAGGAGGTCGGGCGGAGCTCCCGGGAGAGGGAAGCCTCCGGCAGGCAGCGGCAGGAGCTGGCCGCCACCCTGGACGCCGTGGTGCAGAAGGTAGAGCGGCGCCGGGCACCGTGGCGGGGCGGGCGGGAGTCCCGCGGGCCAGCCCGGCGGTGTCGGCACCAGCAGCAGGCAGGACGGCGGGGGGACCGTGGAGGCGGCAGCCGGCCCTGCCGGAGCGGGGATGGTGGGCGGTTCGCCTTTTAAATATTGAAGCGCTCGCGCAAGCCGTCGGACAGCCCGCCTTGCGGGAAAGCAGACGTGTCCCGTACCCTCCCCCTCCGCGCTCCCTCCGTAAAGATGCTTTCACGGCATCCAGCCCGTGTCGAGGTTTGCCCTGCTGCGCCGCCTGCAAACGTGGCTTCGGGTAAAGCGAGAAGTCCATGGCAGGCGAGGCGAGACGAAGCGGGCGACTGGCCCCGGGGCTGCCCGCAGCGACGGCCGCGGCCGGCTCAGTGCCCGTTCTCTCTCCCAGGGCTTGGGCGTGAAGCCATTTTATGTAATGCGGCCAGCACGCTGGCGCGTTGGCAGCGGCGCAGAGCTGCACTTTTCGAGAGCCTGCTGGCGGTAATTTTTACATCCTCGACTCTCCCAAATCATTTAAAGCCGAGCGTGGCGGATGGGCTGCGCTTTGTCCACCACGTCGAGCCGGGCGGGCACGCGCGCCAAGGGAGATGGTGCGGCAGCGCGCTGGGACGTGGCAGGATCCTGCCTCGGCATCCCTACATGCTCTACAAAACAAACACAGCGCCAGCTTCACTCAAGTGCAGAGGCCCGTGCCTGAAATGCCTCTCCTTCCATACCCTCCATAGCCTGCCGTCCCCTGCTGTCCGTGCTCCTGACACTGCCTCTGCCCAAGACTTGCAGCGTCCACGGCAGTTGAGGACTCGAGAGGAAATGGTGAAGTTGTTGGCAAAGTTGTGGCTCAAGCGAAGCGAAAGAAATGCTCATTTCCCTCCTCGTTTTTGGTTTTTTTTTTTTTTTACACTGGGGCTTCATTTGCCTCCAAGCTAGAATTTCACAAACAGCACCGTCCATTTGCATATGTCTTAGGATACCTAAAACCTTTAAAAAACGGTGTCACTGAAGGCATATCAACAATATAATCGAGTGTCTATCTGGGGAGAGAAGGTAAATTGTTTGGAAAGTAGCGTGTAAAGTTATGACTTGAGTCAGATCAAAGAAAAGGAAATTCCTGCCTCAGCTTGATTGCTTTTTGCACAGTGAGCTGTGCAGATTCCCTGTGTTCCCTGTGAGCTTGGGCCCAGGCTGGCAATGGGGGAACAGAACAGTGAGACAGATGCTGGCAGAGATCTTGCTGTTCTGTGGTGCTCCCAGAAGGGAAGCAGCCTGAACACGTGGAAATTTGTACTGTCAGCCTTGGTGTTTCCCTTACAACAGCAGGGAAAAGGAAAACTCACATCTGGCAAGGGAAAAGGGTTGTAAAATTCAGAGCTATAGTGTTGTTTCTGAAGCTGATTGTGAATTTTGGGATTTTTACTCACTGATGACTACACTATGATTTGAACTAAGAGGGTTGTTGTTTTTTTCTAGTTTTTCAGGAATTTTTACAGGCTCTTCATAGAAAGGAAGAAATGGCAGGGCATGCAGGATGTAAGATTACAATGCACGAGTGTAGAACTCAGATGTATGTGCAGTATATAAACCCTTCCAAACATAGAAATGTTTTGTTTCCCATCTCTGTATCATTGCAGAAAATTGTAGGTCTATGTTACATTTTCTGAGATACAAGTATATAACACGAGTTTATAAATAGTTGGTTTCAAAGAGAAGCGAAACTTTATTTGCCATGTACAGCAGATGGCTGAACTTAGACGTATATACAGTAGCACAGAGGCTGAAGGCAAGGGAAAGAAATCATGCAGAGTTTGGATGTAACCCTTCAGAGCTTCTCTTGCTGTGGGTTTGGTGTTGTCTTTACAGAAAAATGTACTTGAGGGAGAGGAGAGGAGACCAGGCTGTATTTCATTGCTCTACAGAAGTGCAGGGTCCTGCATTGTACTTACTGCTATAGGCTTTTCACTTCAGTCTCTCACTCCAGAGAGCTCCCATCAGGAGTAAGCATTACATAAACTCATCTGCTTTATACATCAGCAGTTGGAGGAGAAGGGAAATGACGTGAAAGTTTAGCACAGTTCTCAGGGAGGCCAAGGCCATCTGGTGTTTAAACACAGGATAGTATGACCAGTTGAAGAAGACATAGTTTTCAGCTATAGATATTCATGTGCTATAGATATTCATGTGGTATTAAACCTTCAAAGAGCTATGGTTTCAAACCTTATCAACCATGAACACCAATGTCCTGGTTTAGGCCCATCTAGGAACAAAGGATCATGATCAGCCATAAGTACCAAGGACTTTCCAAAAGCCCTAAACACAGGGAGGGCTTAATTGCCACTTAATGATCCCAGGCAAAACAGACAAGACTACTCAACTTGGGGAAGAAAACAGAAATTAATTTAATACACCAGCAACCAAAACATAAACCCCAAAATGTAACAAAACACCACAGAGTGATACAATGATGAAGGAGACAATCAGCCCTTTCAGACCACCTTCCCCATACCTCTCCTCTCTTCCTGGGCTCAGAGACCTGATCCTGGTGTCTGTATCTCCTTCCACCCTGAATGGCTCAGGGGGACAGGGAGTGGGGGCTTCAGCCAGACTTTTCCTGATGACTCCTGCCACTTGTCTCTCCTCAAGGTGGGTCGGCTCCTCTCCAGCCCTCTCTGTTCCAGCATGGGGTCCCTCACAGGCCAGGCAGCTCTGCACGGGCCACTCCAATGTGTGTTCATCCCGAGGGCTGCAGCTTCTCTGCGCCTCTCATGTGGGTCTCTGGGACCTGCAGACATTCCAGCACAGCCTATGCCATGGCCGCCTCCTCACACAGTCTCCTGCCCATCTGGGAGCTCTCACCCAGAGCTGCTGGTGGCTCTCAGTCCTGCCATTGCCCTCCATGGATTGCAGCAGCACAGCCTGTGTGCTCACCATGGGTTGCAGAAGGATCTCCAGTCCGGCACTCCTCCTTACTTCCTCCTCCTCTGACTGTGGGGTCCTCATGGTCATCTCCATCTTGTCCCACTCCTCCACCTCCTCTTCAGCTGCAGGTTTCTGTCCTTAAACAGTGATGGCAGAGGTGCCAGATTGGCCCAGCCAGACTGCAGGTGAGTCCACCTCAGAGATGGGGGAAGTTTCGAGAACTGCTTACTGGGACAGCACTGCAGCCTCTTCTCCCACTTCCCAAGCAAAAAGCAGCTCCACACAAACCCATGATAACCGAACAGTCAAACTCACACATAGACATACACACAAAGCCACTGCAGTGAGTATGAACTACTGCACTGAAGTTGTTTTACCCCTCTCGTGCAAGGGATTTTCTTTGTGCTCTGGTGGTTTTTGATTAGGACAGATCAGTTTAGAAGCTGGTCTAATTTGAAGACTTCAGTTCATTTTATGATGTCAGAGTACTCTGATCTGCAAATGGCTGGCCCAAGTGAAAGTATGGGAGAGTGGCTTCAAGTTACAAGATGAACATTGCCCAAATGCAGTCGAGGAGCAGGTACAAAGTACTGCTGTGGAGGAGTGACATCCATCTTTGTCAAATGTGTAATAGCAGAGACCTTCTGGCCCTCTGGAGAGCTCTCCTGGCCATTTCTGATGCCTTTGGTCGGACTAACAATCAAAGGTAGGTGATTGCAAATAGGAATTTGGTGACTTGGTTGGAATGTGTCAAAGAAAAGAAATTCTGTCATTAGAGAGGGAGGAGGACTTTCCTGTGCCCTCCTTTCAGATTTTTGAAGTCTGTTTGTAGTGATACAGAAAAAGCTCTCTGTGTGGAAAAAAAAAATCAGAATGAGTAACAGCTGAGACCTAAAGGAAGATGATTTTTCAAGATCCTTTCGAACCCTTAAGATTCTGTGATTCTGTGAAAATGAGCTTGGCAAGTCAGTGTGATGACGAGTGCTCTGCTGCAATATGTATGTCAGTATTCCTTGCTTCCCTCTCAGTCTCTTAGCTCATTTGTAGTTTCATATGTGAGCAATAGATAATACATGTATAAGCAACATAAAGCTATCACAAACCTTTTTTTATGGGGAGGAGAGGGGACAAAGTCATTTTTATGGCTATTCTTCAAACTTCAGGGGTGAGGGCAAGTCTCACAGTCAGACCCAATGACCCTTATACACAGTGTAGACTCCCATGAAAACCAAGGAGTATTTGACCAGGGATTTAGACTTGCAAAAATACATACAAATACATACAAATAAATTAACTTCTAATTAGTAAATCTATTAGTTATTTTGAAAATAACTGGGAATTGGTGCAGCCGCCTTCCGTTAAGAAGAAAGTAAACAGAAGCTCTGTAAATTTCTTTCTAAGAACGTGTAAAATATACTTTTATTTATAAAATAAAACCACCCCTCAAGCTGTGTATCTAATCAGTAAACATGGCAGCCCTTGTGCCACGGCTGATTAATATACCCCTCAGACATAGGCAGTATCATGAGGCAAGGCAACATGCATTACTCAGCACTTGCCATCCTGCCAAAGCCTTGAGGTATTTTCTGCGTGATGGATTCCTGTTGCAGCCAGTGGGAGTTCCTACATTGCTTTACAAAGTTTAAAAAAATACCACTCACACATGCACAAAAAAGATTTCTCCAGAGCCTTGAGGCTCATACTCAAAATGAAGTAACGTGTCCTTTCCTGTCGGTGTGCCTGGATCTTACCTTTGAATGTGGGACTAAGCGAATGTGGCAGCCACTCACTCCTCCACCTTCTCCTTGTTGCTGCCCCTAAAAACCATCTGTAGCCTTTGAAACTGGGAAGATACATAGCATACCTGTTACAATAGTAGCAGCTTTCTGTGAGTGTTAGCCTGAGAGAGATGCAAATCAGCCCCCTTGGCTCTGCCTGTGTACATACACATGCCCTGTTTACTAAGAGCATGTGGGTTTACGCATGTGTGTGAATAATGATGTACTAAGCGTTTAGAATATTAGAGCCTTTCTGTGTTCTTTATCTTAAATAGTTAACAAGGAAAATCCTTGTCTCCATTGGTGTCTAATAGCAGCAAAATGTCAGATTACTACTCCCATTCTTCAGCCATACCCAGCTCCCCTTTCCATTTAACCTTTCCTGTTATTCTTTCTGGCCTACTTCAAAACTTCTTTCATGTTCAGGAAGTGGTCCGGATGCAAACTCTGGAGACTTGAGCTTGATTTTCACTGTCACAGATTTCCTGGATCATCTGTGACAGGTCAATCAGGCCAAGGATCCTCAGCAGAAGATGTGTGTATCTGTAGAGCTGTAAGACTCTAGAAGCAAAGCTTTTTCTGCCTCCCGTGTCTGCATGCCAAAGAGTCACCTCAGATAGGGGTGTGAAGGATTGCATGGTGATCATTTAATAACAAAGGCCTTAAGGATCTTAGACACAAAGACTAATGATGAAATTGTAAGTATTAACCATGTGGATTTCTCTTTTAGGTGCGTTCCCTTCAAAACACATTTGGAGAGTTTGAATCCATGATGAAAATTGCGCAGCAGAAGCAGGAGGTTACTGAGAAAGCTGTTAAACAAGGAGAGAGTGAAATAAATCGGATCAGTGAAGTGCTTCAGAAGCTGCAAAATGAAATTTTGAAAGACTTGTCTGACGGCATCCACATGGTGAAGGATGCAAGGGAACGAGACTTCACATCTCTGGAAAACACAGTGGAAGAGAGACTAACAGAGCTAACCAAGTCTATAAATGATAACATTGCTCTATTCACTGAAGTCCAGCAGAGGAGCCAGGACGAAATCAACAATATGAAAGCAAAGGTTGATTCACTAGAAGACAGAGATGTGTATAAACATGAAATTAAGGTGCTAAAAGATGCTTTTGATGAGATGCAAGCATTCATGAAAACCAAAGAAATGGACATAGAGACCTTGAAGAGTACAATAGACTCCATGGAGTCTGATGTGTATACTGAAGTGAAAGAGCTAGTGAACCTCAAACAAGAACATGAGAAATTCAAAGAGGCTGCTGACACTGAACATCTTTCACTGAAAGCTTTACAAGAGAAAGTTCTGAGAGCTGAGGATTCTATTATGCAGCTCCCTAGTGACATTAAAAGGCTCGATGAAGATTTACTGCAAGTTAAAGCCGACCTCAACAAATGGGAAGAAAATGACCTCTTCAGAAAAGCGTTAGAAACTTTTGGGAAGAACAGCGAAGGCCTGGAGTCTCGATTGAGGCACATAGAAGACAGCCTGGAGTCTCTAACTTCTGTTGCTTCTCAAAACAGTGAAAAGTTGCAATCTTTCCTTTCTAAGGAGGCTGAATACAATAATAAGCTCGGTAGCTTGGAACAAAGCATTACCGCTCTTCAGGGGATCTCGGATATGGACATAAGTTCAGTGACAGACATTGTGAAGAATCTTGGTGAATCACATACCTCGCTGTACAATGACGTAGAGGACTTGAGGAGAAGCATCAGTGACCTGCCATCTTCCGGTGCTCTTCAGGATGTCCAGAAGCAAATTAGTAATTTGCTGGATCAAGGAAATGTTCAGACAGGTCAAGCACATTCTCAAGGCTATCTTGAAAAATTTTCTTCTGTGGAAGGCTCTGTAGATGAACTGAGATCTTCTGTCAGCCAGGTGGATTCCGATTTGAAAATGATAAGAACTGCAGTGGATAGTTTAGTCGCCTACTCGGTTAAAATTGAAAACAATGAGAGCAACTTGGAGTCTGTGAAGAGCTCAATAGATGACCTGAGGAATGATCTGGAAAGGTTGTTTGTGAAAGTAGAAAAAATACATGAAAAAGTTTAGGCAGCAATGCTCCTTGTGCAAATAATGGATTAAGGAGAATAGCTTTTATATGCCCTTTTTTTTTTTTTTTTTTTTACTCTTTGTAAAAGCAATTTGATACCTCCAAAGAGAGTAAGAATACTTTTAAACTAGAGACAGTTCTGCTTATTTCCTTTATTTCTCTTTTGTCTAGTGTGTTGGGGTTTTCTTTGTGTTTTTTTTTTAAATAAAACCCCCTTTTTCTTTAAGAAAATATGGGTTTAGTTTGAGATTGAGTTTCTAAGAGCTCATCTTGTGTATAAAGTTGTACCACTGTAACTGTGGTGGTGTAACCAAGGCACTACAGCCTAGTTAGCATGGGCACATGTTTATTGGCATGAGGGTGTTTTACACTGACACTAGATGTCCCACACAGAAAGGCTACAGCTCTTCTGATACCAAAAACACACTGAGAATTTTACTGGTATGTTTTGGTTTAAACAAAACTTACACTCCTGTCTTAAACTCTGAGACTGGTAAAAATAAGTGAGGACCAGGTTTGAAGCAGCTCATCTGTTTCTGCAGTTTGTGACTCAGCCATTTGGACAGTTTACCAGGTGTCAGCTGAGCTGTAGAGCATTTCTGTGCATGGCATTGCTTGGGGCTAAGACCTAAGAGAATTGTTCCACCACATGGCTGGAGAAATTAATTCTTTGTACTCTCAAGCTTCTTCAGTTGCTGGTGCAGAAGATTAATGCTTAGGAGGGCATCTGAAGGATGGGATTAATTTCAAGACAGGACAGTAGTATTTTTGTCATTTTTGGACTGTTTACGTGATGAGGCTGTGTCTTTCCAGGGGAGGCAGAATTTCTCTGTGATACAGGATTTTCTGTAAAAATGATGAAGTTTGAATGAGGAAAGAGAAGGACTAAAATTGCACCTCTCGTGTTTCATGTGTAAAAAGCGTGCTAACGAGAATAGTACACTCCAAAACACACAAGGAGGGAAATCACCATGAAATCAGCAGAATTGTTTCTAAAGTGTATACATTTCCAAGTTTTGAGACAGCTGGCAGTGACCTGAACTCTTGTTATGTATTCTGGACTTGGTGCCTGATTCTTATCACCATTGTTGTCACTGGGTGTCTTCCTGGGGCATTGGTAGTGAAGGATCTTTCTAGGAATTGGCTGAGAGTAAGGGGAAAGTGTTGTAATTCTCTAGATGTTAATTTAAAAAACCCACACTTTCTCATGGAACTTTCTTGGTTTTCTGTCTTTCTGGAAAGGATACAAATATCTAAATGGTGGGTGTCAGGAGGTTGGGGCATCCCTTTTCTCTATTGTAGCTAGCAACAGAACAAGGGGTAATGGGATGAAGCTGGAACACAAAAAGTTCCACTTAAACATAAGAAAAAACTATTTCACTGTTCAGGTGAAATACACCAGGTAGGGTGTGGAGTCTCCTTCCTTGGAGGTCTTTAAGACCCACCTGGACATGTTCCTATGTGACCTCATCTAGGTGAACCTGCTTCTGCAGGGGGATTGAACTAGATGATCTCTAAAGGTCCCTTCCAACCCTGCCATTCTATGATTCTATGATTTCTAATATCCCTCCTTTTCAAGTTTACTTTTGAATGTATCCAAAGATTTGCTGAAGGAGTCTGTGTATGGATATCTTGGAAATAGGTGGTGGGCATCGTGCCCACCTCAGTCTCCACTAGCTGGATCCATGGCTATGTTAGAAAAATTCCTTAGAAACATCACCTCTCAGAAATGGTGTGCTTGTGGGAACAGTAGAGGTGAAAAGGAGCTCTAGGTAAATAAGATACTGAGCCATATCTAATGTTGTTCCCACTGTAAATGGTGAAGAATTTCTGGCCAAGAAAGAAGGACTCACGGCATTAAGGTAACTTGTCACTGTTGGAACTGCACTGTTCTTCGTTGACTCCTCGAGTTCTTGAACAATGTTGTTTAGGTTACTGTGAAACGAACTGTATGGCTTACTTGCGGTATTTTTAATACACAATAAACATTTGGAATATTCTTTGCACCTTTTTTTGATGGTTGCTTACTTAATCATAGAATCATTGTGGTTGGAAAAGACCTTTAAGATCATCGAGTCCAACCACTAACCTCACAGTGTCAAGCCCATCACTAAACTAAACCATATCTCTCAGCATCTCATCTACCCATCTTTTAAATATCTCCAGGGATGGGGACTCTGCCACCTCCATGGGCAGCCTGTTCCAATGCTTAACAACCTTCTTGGTGAAAAGAGCTGCTGCTGGGCCGTATATGATCTCAGAGATTAGATAAATAATTACTAGTTACCCTTCTGGCTACTTAATTTTTATGTGAACTTATTGAAAGTATTTCTTTCACTAACAATTCTCTTGTCATGGTTAAACCCCAGTCAGCAACTAAGCACCATGTAGCTGCTTGCTTACTCCTCCCACCCAGTGGGATGGGGAACACAGTCAGGAAAAAACCCTAAAACTTATGGGTTGAGATAAGAATTGTTTACTAACTAAAATGAAATAAACTCTGATAATGCTAAAAATTAAAACAGAATCATTGCAATTTAAGGGAACATAATAAAGTGAGAGAGAAATAAAACTTGAGGACAAAAACCCAAATGATGCACAATGCAACTGCATAGCACCAACTGACTGTTGCCTGAGCAGTGTTCCATGTTTCCCTGCCAACTCCTCCAGTTCTGCGGCATTTTGTGGTATGGAATAGCCCTCCAGCTAGTTCAAGTCAGCTGTCCTGACTATGTTCCCTCCCAGCCCCTTGTGCCTCCCAGCCCACTTGGTGGCAGAGCAGGATGAGAAGCAGAAAAGGCCTTGATGCTGTGCAAGCCGTGCTCAGTAGAAACAAAACATCCCTGTGTTATTAACACTGTTTCCAACACAAATCCAAATCCTGTACCAACTAATCAGAAGAAAATGTAACTATGTTGCTGTGTATTGAGTTTGCACGGCTAAGTTTTGGTAGTGGGGGGGAGGCTACAGAGGTGGCTTCTGGGAGAAGCTGCCTGAAGCTTCTTGTGTCTGACACGGCCAACGCTGCCCGGCTTCAGATGGACCTGCCACTGTCCGAGGCCAAACCCATCAGCAAAGGTGGAAGTGCCTCTGGGATAACATATTTGAGATTTAAAAAGTTACTGCGCAGGATCAAACTGCAGCTGGAGAGAGCAGTGAGGATGTGCGAGCAACAACTCTGCAGCCACCAAGGTCAACGAAGAAGAATGAGGAGGTGTTCCAGGTGCTGAAGCAGAAGTTGCCCTGCAGCCCGTGGTGCAGCCCATGGTGAGGCTCTGCCCCTGCAGCCATGGAGGCCACGAGGTCGCAGAGATCCAGTTGCAGCCTTGGGAGGACCCTGCACCAGAGGAGGTGGGTTTCTGAAAGAGACTATGACCCTGTGGGAAACCCACGCTAGAGCAGTCTGTTCCTGAAGGACTGTACCTGCACCCCCTGAAAGAGACCCACACAGGAGCAATTAATAAAGAACTGCATCCTGTGAGAAGGACCCACATTTGGGAAGTTCATGGGAGGGACCTCACACTGTAACAGTGGGAAGTGTGAGGAGTCTTCCTCTTGAGGAGGAAGCAGCAGCAAAAACTATCTGTGATGAACTGACTGTAACCTTCCCCAAGTTCACAGTTCATTAACATTTGTCTTCATCTTCAGCCCTTGTCTGATAAATGGAGAAGCTATTACGCTGAGGCACCGTGGACTTGATCACACTTGAAAGCACTTGCCCGAATAGCCACACTGAGAAACGTGAGATAAATCTTGTGCTGCTGCAGGGACTTCTCCGAATGCAGCTTCTGTAACCTCAGGGGACTGAAAACCTATAACCTCAGGGGACTGAAACATTACTTTTGAGCGAGGGCTGCAGGACCTGGGGCTGTTTAGCCTAGAAAAGACTGAAGAAGTACCTCATCAACACTTGTAAGTATCTAAAGGGTGGATGTCAGGTGGACGGGGGGGTGACACTTCTGATTGTAATATCCAGTGACAGGAAAAGGGGTAATGGACATAAGCTGGAACACAAAAAGTTCCACTTAAGTACAAGGAAAAACAGGGTGAACAGGGCTTGAGCCCTGGCACAAGCTGTCCAGGGAGGATGTGGAGTCTCCTTCTCAGAAAGTTTCCAAACTCACCTGGGCATGTTCCTATGTGACCCAATTGAGGTGAACCTGCTTTAGCAGGGGCTTGAACTGGAAGATCTCTAGAGGTCCCTTGCAACCACTAACATTCTCCAATTCTCTGATTCTGTAACAGCAAGCCATTTCTGGTGGCCTAAATGTGTATGATAGAGGTTTATATTAGAACGTGGATTAGTAATTTAATCTTCTTACCATCTTATTTGACATAACTCGTCTGGTGATGCAAACAAAGCTGCAGAGAATTTGAAAGGCTGCAGGAAGAAAGGCTTCCTGAGATGCACCTCAAAAACACAATAGCCTGAAAAGAACACCCGGTGGGGGGCAACCTCCAGACAACCTCTGTCCAGCTTGCGGCACTTAAAGAATGGGGTGCCTGAGCTGGAGACACTGTCGAAGAAGAAAACGGTGATGATGAGAGGAGGTGAAACGTTCTGTGATTAAAAAGATTGAGCGATGGGGCCAGTTGGGGCTTAGGGGAAAGCGCAGGCGGGGACGGAGGCAGCGGGACGGGGCGGCGGCGGGCGCCCCCCGGTGGCAGCGGCGCGGCACGGCGGGGCGGGCGCCTGCATGCCCGGCCGTCTACCCGCGTGTCTGCCCGCCCGTCCGTCTGTCCTTGTGCCTGCCCGTCCTTGTGTCTGTCCGTGTGTCTGTCCGTCCGTACGTGCGCCCCGCCGGCAGTCCTTCCCTCGGCGGGGCCGGCAAAGCGGACGGCCTAACGCGTCCTGCTAGCAAGGCGTCTACTCGCCGCCCCTTCTCCCCCGCATCCCTTGCTCTCTTCCCGCAGCAGCAGCAGCAGCAGCCGCTCATGTGCTCTGCTCAGTACTCTCCTTACAGGGTATCATCCCCCTGAAAAAAAAACCAAACCAAAACTTCGTCTCTTACAGGGCTGATTCTACAAGGAACTGTAACTTATTCAACCCAATTTAAGCCATTTTGCCAATAAGTGTTCTCTGGCCCATTTTCTTGTGTCATCATCTGCGTAGTTTATAGATGTTTAGGGAGGGGGAAGCTGTGGCTGCTTGGATTTCATTTTACTATCAGCTGTATATGATATTTAGCGCCGTGAGATGCTAATCCCTGTTGGTCCTCTGAGTGCTCGTATGTTGCTGCTGCCCTGCCCTTCATGTGTGCATTTGATGAGCTGTGGTGTCCAGCGACAGGACTAGGAGTAATGGACATAAGATGGAACAACAAAAAGTTCCACTTGAACATCAGGAGAAACTTCTTTCCTGTTCAGGTGAGGGAGCCCTGACACAAACTGCCCAGGGAGGGTGTGGAGTCTCTTCTCTGGAGGTTTTCAAATCTACCTGGACACGTTCCCGTGTGACCTGATGGAACTGGACCTGCTTTAGCAGAGGGGTTGGACAGGATGATCTCTAAAGGTCCCTTCCAACCCCTACCATTTTGTGATCCTGTGATTTCAGTCATTGTCATCTTCGTCCAACCACAAGCACATATCCACTGATGTCAGGGATGCATACCCAGAACATTTACATGCAGGACTGCATCAACGGTTACTTGTAAATCCTGGCGTGAGACAGTCAAACAGTATACAAATTCTTTTTCCTAATAACTCATTTGGGCTAACACTGACCAAGGATATTCCAAGAGCAATTCTGCCTTGGACATCAAAGCAAAAATGTATTTTCTGCTTGTTCACGTAGCAAAATCTCTGTAGAACCTCTAAGGCACATTATATTGCAAGTTCCCAATATACACCTTCTCAGGAGTCAATGCTTGCTCACTCACTGAGAAAGGGACTCAGAAAGTCCTTTATAAGAGCAGAGCTTGATGACTTCTGCATTTATAATGCAAATGCTAAAACCCAGAGCTATTCAGAGTTAATGCAGCATCACAGCTGTAGCCTGCTAGACCTCAGACAAAGAGATCCCTCAACTCTGCTTTTTTTTATATTGGAGCTTATGGAGCAGGTGTTCCTTTGGCTGCTATGGGTATAATAATAATAATACATCACAAAATCTTTTACAAGGAATGCGATCTGGATGCTGGGCTTAGCACTGGGGGGCAAATCTTTTCTCATGCGATTCCAATTTCACTGTGAGAGGAATAAAAGTCAAAGAAGCAATTTTTCATTTTACTAAATATCCTGTTTAGAAAAAAAAAAAGAGAATGAAATAGTTTTAATGAAATACTTACTATGCAGTTAACTCCTGAGCTCCACCTTGATGTCCATTCTAGAGGAAACTAGTTCAAATAAGGCCAGCTTTGTTCCACTCTGAAAGATTTTCCTTTGGCATTCTCTAGATATAAATATGTCACATTCCTGTGGATAATCCTTTCCTGTCAATACTGCTTAGGTTGAGGTTGGGATGGAGTCCTACAGTTATAAGTAAGGATGGAAAACATAACAAGTGGAGAGAGAATCAGGGTTACTTCAAAACTCGGGTTTAATTAAAACATTGACTTTCAAATCAAGTTCTGATAAAATGTTTAGGTGTTTTTCTTCCCTCTCTTTTGACCAAAATTCCATGTCAGAGGGACACAGAATATGACACATATTATTTGGTTTACAATATTAATATGAAGCTATAAGCAAAAACAGGGCTTGAGATGACAGCCACTGCAGACCCCCCAGTTTAGGTAGAGTGCTTCAATAAATGACTTGACGTTGTTGTTAGTGGCAGGTTAGAAACCCAAAGCATAGCAGTTTCCAGAGTATGTATGAACAGTTCACACTTTGGTGTCGCGCAGGCGAAAAAAACCTTACCACCAAGTATTTCCTGCCCCGGAAACTCAAAATGCCCTGCACAAGGGAGTGAGATCCAAGCTGTGAGGTGGTCTGTCTGGGAGGCAGAGACCTGGGGAGGACAGCAGGCTACCTCAGAGCTGCACAGCCTGGGAAGCCTTGCTAGGATGACTGCAGAGGGCTCTGAATCTGTCAATGGAAAACACAGATATTTTAAAGGAAAATTTCCAATCAGATGGGAAACTTAAAAATGAAGAAGCAACAAGGGTCTTGATCCAGATCCCACTGAAGACAGTAGCTACACTCCCTTTTCCTTTCCTGGTACAAAATCAAGGCCAAAACCCTTTACCCAAAGCCACACAAAAAACATATAATATACCCAGTAATGATTTCCACTACCTAAAGCTCCAAATACCCTCTCCTTCCCTTCAAGTGCACCAGAGCTGTTTGCCAAAATATGTGATACTTATCAGATCTTCATATGCTGAGTGAGTCTTTCCTTTTTAGTCCCCTTCTGAGAGTCTCAACATAGCAGCATACGGACACTATCAAAGGAGATAATAATAGCTTGTACAATTTGTGCTTTAAACAAATATGGTTCATGGTGTTGGGGAAGCAGCCCAATGCTCATCATTAAGCTCCAGAGTAAACACCTGAGGGTCAGCCTTCTCGAATGCTATTGTTTCCAGCTACCTGGAGTTTCAGACAGAGCAGCTACACTGGTACACGCTCAGATGATGCCTTCAGAGATCCCATCACAGCCCTCAGAGCTGGAAACAAAAGGAATGTTGAGTGATCTGAATGTGGCACCCTGAGTGAATGAAGCTGTTGTTATTCTTACATCATGGGTACAATGTCATCACCCAGAGGTTTGAACCCTATCCTAACAGGCACTGGATGACAAGACTTATTTATGCACCTGTCTGCTGGAATGTTCCGGGCACCAAAACCCTCTCCCAGTGGCATATTTTGTAGGATTAAATGTGGACTTCAGACACCCCATTCTGATAATTTTTGTCTCATTGCCATACCAGATTTCTAACATCATACATTCAGGTCTGAAGATGGTATTGTTCCTAGCAACTTAATTAAGTAATCTACATTCTTAGGATGGTTTCTATGAGAATGAAAAGAAACTCAGTTCACTCTGTTGTGCTTAACATTTACAAATAAGATATGCGAGAAAAAGAGCAGCTTTTCTGTTCAGGAAGGAGATATTTGTATTCCTAAAAATAACCCTCCTATGCTTTTGTGAATGTGAGATTGGTGGAAGGATAATTAACATTTGCTGGAGCCTAAATCTTTACAGATAATTAACTGAGGTGATAATAACCTCTTAGACCCATGAAAAATACTTCAGTACTTGCACGCATTCAGTGATCAAACTGCATTACAGCATTTCAGAAGAATGTCACAGCCTTACAGTGACTGCAGGTTGGTGACAGGAGAAAGCCCCGTACTTCCTAAGTCACAGGGCTTTTAAAGCTGCAGCAGCTGCAGAGACAGCAGGATGAGTCCTCATGGCTTTCTTTGGGTTCAGGGGAACCTTCTTGGGTTAAGTGGGGCCAGGATATCTTAGAACCTCCAGAGTGTATTATCACAAATGCACTGTTGGGTTGTCCTGTAACAATGTGAGGAATTCAGCTGTGGAGCTGTGGGATGTGAGGGTGCAGGCTACGTTTGTCCTCTGTGCCAGTGTTTCCTCCCTCCACTGTAGTCACACGACAGACTACTTGCCCAGAGGAGCTCACTAACCAGAGCAGAGGGACAAAGATGATGTGTGCGAAAGCACTATGGCACACAGCAGAGAGATCACAGTCCAGGTGGCTAGTAGCAACTAGTTTTTTAGCGTTAACTCTTAGGTGTTTCTGCATTTTTCCCTCCCTGTCTTCCGTGGGACCGCATCTTCCACGTGATACAATCTGAAGCCCAAGGACACAGATAGAGCTTTCTCTGTCGATTTCCATAGTAATTGGATGAGTTGTGTGGGGGAAAGGGATAGGGGAAGGTGAAGAATTCAGTTACAAAGCAAAAGGACCAAATAGAATAGTACAGCTTTCTGACCTCCGACCTCATTGCATATTTTACAGGATTTGGGGAGCTTTATTAGTTATATCACTTTTATATCACTCCTGTGGCAAAGAATTTTCTATTTCTTCCATCCATTCTTTCAATATGGACAGAGAATACTTACAATGCAGTTGGCAATAGATAGCGATATTATTTATTAAATACAATCCTCAAAAATAGTTTTTGGTTGTAATTTAGGGGATCACTGCTCACATGTAATCTTGTTGTTGTAGTGGAAGCTCTGCAAATACTTTTGGCAGAGAATTATGTGTCTCATATTAATGTCTGAGAGTCCTGACCCTTGCAGCACAGATGTGAACTTGCTGCTCAACACAGCTCATGGGGAAGTCTGTCTTCAAACCTCAAACAATTGGAGTAAAGGCTTAATCTATACAAGAGGCCCACGACACTGTCTTTTGTTCAAATCCTAATTTGCTTTCATTTGCCCTTACAAAGCTCTTCAGTTTCAGCTCTTCAGATTTGTTATTTCATATTCATTAGAACTAGTAGAATTTACTGCTTTGACTGTAAAATTAATTCACTGACAGAGATGCTGTTTGAAATGGCTGCACCAAGCTAAATCTCTGTTTGTCAAAGTATTTGAACTATAAACAGAATCATGTCTATTAAAAAGAGGGTTTTGGAGTGCTGTTTATCGTTCCTTTCAATTTCTCCCACGTCACTGCAACAAAAACTTATCCTGTGCTCGAGGAGCAATGACGTAAAACTAAGTGCTTACAATCTTTACTGCACAATCCAAGTTCAGGACTAGGTGTGCTTTTGTGTGTGTGTGTTGGCAAAAGCGAAGTGAACTGAGAAAAGGTGTGCTGTAGCAAGTGAAGTTCATTTTTTGTCTGAAGTATTTAGAAGCATCCAGGTGGTTAATACAGCCCTGATTTTAGCTTTTCCTGGAAGAAATTTGGAGTCAGGTTTATCTCAAGATGATGGCTGAGGCTAGTGATCTGCACTTGATTCCTGCAAAAAGGAATTGTGAATGCAACAAGCAAATGCACATTGCCATGTTCTTCGGTGAAAACAGCTGACCCCAATAATCTTGCCTGCAAATGGGAAGGCAGTTTCAGAGTATACAGCTATACTGTATCCTGAGTGTGAGCCCAAACTTCATTCATGCCTAAACCATTTGGAAAAAACAGCCCGTGTTCAGGAATGTGGCGTATCGTGCACTTGGGCAGAGGAGGCAGAGAAAGTCCTTTTCTTCCCTCCCTTCCAGTCTGCAAACAGCAAGCAGAAGTAGAAATTGACTATGGGTTTATACAGACAAAGGAGGCTTGGAGGCTCAGACTAGCAGCTAACTCTTCTATCAGCACAGTCCAAACTCCTAGCTCCAATTCAAAGAGCTTACATCCCTCTGAAGTTTGTACTGAGTAAAGATAAACACACTCTGAAGTGCTCATTAATACCACAGAGATGGGCTTGCCATAGGGACATGACAAGAGGAGAGTTCTCCACTCTAAATGAAAAAATCTAGTCACTAGTTGATTTATTAGTCCCTCTTCAATGATACTTTTGTTTTAAGAGGGCTTCAGTTACCCTCTGCTGACTGGAATTTTTCATTTATGTTGGAGAAGTATTGCTCCTTGACTTGAAAAATTACTTCCAGTGAGCAATAAATGCAGGAGGCCTCATCCTGTAGCTGTGGGCCTGACAGCTCACCACCGGTCACTTTGCCACAGGATCCTTGCCATTCTTTCCCTATTTTCTTTTCCTTGCCTTATGCTTTACACATGTTTGCAATTACCTTTTTTTTTTCTTTAAATTTTAAGTTGCCTTGTTACATCTCCCTCTGTTCCAGGCTGTCAGTGGTGAGTTTCACTGTACTTAAGTCCCAGGCATTCCTCGTCGATGGGCTTGCTGAAATGCTTTTAACAAGTGAGAAATCTTTTTTGCACACTGCTTCCATTACAGTAAGGTAGAGCAAATCCTTTCAGCTAAAGGAAAATTCCCTCTGGGGAAAGATTCTAAGTTCAGTGAAAGACCCAAGACCACCAATTAACCTGTTTTCAAAAATAACAGCCTCATGAAAGGTGTGGTGGAAACTCTTCGTTGTACATTTTGATTTTAGACATTATATACACATTTCTGGCAAGGAAACCTCTGTCTAGCTGTATTTTTGAGCCTCCTTTGTAGTTATCAAGGAAAAAGGTTGGATGTTTTGGCAGATCTCTAATGCAGGTTCCACCCATAACTTTATTCAAAACAACTTTTTTCTTTCATGAGTCCTGATCTTGTGGAGAATCTTACAGCTTCCTGTGCTTCCACCACAATATTGCTCTACCTTGTATTAACCCTTAGTAGGGAACTGTGGGTTTTCTCTGTTCTTTCCTTGCCTTCTCCCACTTCTTTCACTAGGAACATTTATTACAGACAAACAAACACAGTTTTTCAAGGTGGTTCAACTCAATTTATTCTTTTCAAAGTCAAAATCAAACCATTTTAAAGTAGTTTTTGTACTTATGAAAGAAACTTTTGCATGCTTACAAACAAGAACTTATGAAGCCTTAACTAACTGTCTCAATGTGAGCAAGCAGCTGTGTGAAAGACCTTCCCAGAACACCCAGGTTCAGCATGGAGCAGAGCTTTACGGCTGCCTTGTCACCTTCATGTGCTGCTCCAGCAGCAAAGGGCAAAGGAAGACTGTGGTGCCCTTAGGATGAGAGGTAATGCTGAAGCCCTTGCTTCTGCAGCTTGGTAAGCTGAGACATTAGAGTGCCTCCTCATCACTCTGGCAGAGTAAATGTTCTTAAAAAATTAAAAGAATTCCATAACCAGTCAAGAACTTGTATTACTTCAGATGTTGCGTAGAACAGGTCTGGTAGAGCCCAACTTTGGGATAAATACCTTGATTAATTGCCACATGCTGTCCCGAATTCAAAAGTATTCTCAAACTGGGTCAGAATTTCCCATTTGAGAAACTCCCATTGGGAGGTTTGCTTCCGTTGACATAGCTTTCTGTGGTGACTGAAGAGATCACAGCACTTGCTACAGTGTATGTGGGTCTTTGAAGAACACTGATCACTTTTCATAAATGTAGTATAATGATAAACACATACAAGTCTTCTCAAATGCAGGGATATATTCACAGAATCACAGAATCTTAAGGGTTGGAAAGGATCTTGAAAGATCACCTAGTCCAAACTCCCTGCCAGACAAAGACCTTCTAGAGCAGGTCACACAGGAACTTGTTCAGGTGGGTTTTGAAAGTTTCCAGAGGAGGAGACTCCACAACTCATGTGAGCAGCCCGTTCCAGTGCTCCATCATCCTTACACTGAAGAAGTTTTTCCTTATGTTTCTTTGGAACCCCTTATATTCCAGCTTCTACCTGTTGTTATTCGGATATCACTGAGAAGAGCCTGGCTCCATCCTCCTGACACCCACTTTTTACATATTTGTAAACATTTAATGAGTTCATCCCTCAGTCTCCTCTTCTTCAAGCTGAAGATTCCCAGCTCCCTCAGCCTTTCATCATAAGGGAGATGCTCCACTCCATCATCTTTGTGGCCCTGTGCTGTACTCTCTCCAGCAGCTCCTTGTCCCTCTCAAACTGAGGGGCCCAGAACTGGACACAATATTCCAGATGTGGTCTCACAAGGGCAGAGTAGAGGGGGAGGAGAACCTCTCTTGACCTACTGCCCACACTCCTTCTAATACACCCCAGGATGCCATTGGCCTTCTTGGCCACAAGGGCACATTGCTGGCTCGTGCTCATCCTGCTGTCCACCAGGACCCCCAGGTCCCTTTGCCCTACACTACAGTTCATTCCCCAACCTGTACTGGCACTGGGGTTGTTCTTTCCCAGATGCAAGACTCTACACTTGCTCTTGTTGAATTTCATTATATTTCTCCCCACCAAACCCTCCAGCCTGCCCAGGTCTGTTTAAATGGCAGCACAGCCTCTGGTGTGTCAGCCACTCCTCCCAGTTTAGTCTCATCAGTAAACTTGCTGACAGTGCCCTCTGTTCCCTCATCAAGGTTATTAATGAATAGATTGAACAGTACTAAAAACCTTCAAAGCAGGAGACTCCACAACCTCCCTGGGCAGCCTTTGCCAGGGCTCTCTCACCTGAACAGTAAAGTAGTTTTTCCTTATGTTTCAGTGGAATTTTTGTATTCCACTTTATGTCCATTACTCTTTGTCCTGTCACTTGAGACAACAGAAAAAAGTGTTGTCTCATCCTCTTGACAAACACACTTAAATACTTGTAAGTGTTAATGTAGTTATCTCCCTAGTTCATTTGCCTATACAGATTTGGACAGATCTTCAACACTCTGATAATATCTTCTGACAGTGCCCGAAATTCTTCTTATTTTTCCTTATATCCTTATCTAGGATAATGGGAGTTATGCCTGGAGATCCTTCCACAGCCTCTGGCTCAGCTACTGCAATAGCAATGAGTTGGTCCTGTGGGACTAACAGCGTATATTGCTTCTTGCATGATTTAGACTTCAGCTTTGTGCTGAGAATTCTTCAAAGGTGGCCAGGAAGAGCAAGATTGCCAAACCCTAATGGGATTCAGTCATCCAGTTCCCCATGGCAGCTGTGAAATCCCACTCTCAGCTCCATATCTTTCCATTTGCATAATGTTCACACCCCTGTGCTGCAGCTTGGCCAGCTCAGTCTCTAGGAGGCAACTTGTCCTGGCCTGTCTTGAAGAGCTATAATTTAGTTGATGTACCCAAAGAAAACACAGGAAACACACCAGAGTAAAGAAGGAAATCAAGAGAAAATCAGATAACAGCACTCATCCTCAGCATGGCCTTGAAAGAAATGAGTGAGATGCAGAGAACAGAAGGAGCAGCCGCCAACTGAAGAGGTCAGGTTACCAGCATGAGGCTATTTAGACAGTGATAGCAGGAATGGTGATCAGATATGCAAAGCTTTTGAGATGTAGATTTAAATTCCCCTGGTCAATGGCATGGCTCCACATGTTCTCTAGCTTAGCTAGGCAGAATTTTTTTCCACTGGAATTCTGCTTTCTCCTCCAGGTTTCAATGACCATAAACTTTTCGTTAGTGCCCTTAACATGAGGCTCAGTAGTCTTCAAACTAACACCCGTTGCAGCTATTTTTATAAGCCAAAGGACTGATCGGTTCCACAGGGGATTGGAGAATAAAACATATTTAGTAGACACAAAGGTTTCCTATTAACTTTATGTTTCTTTTCCTTTCAAAACCTGAGAATATATAGCCTATATGTGCCACCTGCCTGTGTTCCTTTTTGCCATAAACTGCTCTTTGTTTTGCTCCTTTAAACTTGATGCCAGATTCTGCTCACGCTCGTACCTGTGTAGATCCAAAATAACTCCTTGGATGCTAATGATGCAGTTCCAGGCTCTCTCTGGGGTAACTGAGAATAGGAGCTGTCCCTTGTCGGCTCAAATTTACCCTTGATGCAATTTCATTGAGGGTGAAGGATCTGCCATGAGGGTATTTTGGCCTCACTGCCCCATGACACTAGTGCTTCCTGCGGGTTGAAAACAGTCTTGAGTGCTGTCCAGCCAAACATGGTGAGTGCAGCGGGTCACATAACTCTCATAAAGCTCTGGAGCTAAACTGGGTCAGCGGGGGTGTGACACTCCACATCAGCTACAGAGTGGCCTGTGTTATTTAGGCAAAAGAAGAAAAATATGTGTGGACTCATCCATCCAAACCTGTAACTGGAAGTGACAAAGGCGAGGGGAGTTCCTCACTCCACTCTCTCATCAGAGATCCTCTATAATCACCCCTGACGGTGAAAGCTTCTTCCTGAGCAGCTGCAGATTTAATTTTGGTCTTTGTCCAGACCAAGCAGCTCAGATCTCTAAAGAAGTGGATTTTCTATACAATAGGGGTGGGATGCACCGAAGCGTGAGGAGGAGGAGGAGGCGGGACACCAGATGTCTCTGAATGAGCTAAGAAGAGCCTCAAATGCCTCCATATCCCTCCCCTGCCCCGCCTGTTCTGCCCATGGACTGTAACGTGGAGCGGCAAAATGAATCAATATTAGCCCCGGTGCAGCTGTGAGAGGTCAGGCCCCACACTTTTGTATGAGTGTCTTTAATTTAGGCTCCTCAGGGACTCGTTTTTCAACCGACCAGAGAGCTAATGCCCAACCTATCGGGGGAAATGACATCAGCTGGTGAGAGGACGGGTGTTTAAAAGGCAGCTTGTACTTAAACCTCTCCTACCACACCCTCGGTGTGGTGCTTAGGTAGCCCTTTCTGCCTTGGTCAGTTTTTAGTAGTGTTTATCAAGTCAGTAACCCAAATCTGTTCATCTGTTCTGTCACTGATTTTCAAGAATGCAAAACTTAAGGAAATAGGGAATTGCCTTTGGTGGCACTCAATGCAAGGTTAAGGCCAGAGACACAAAGTCTGATGGTAAAAGATGCAGAGATAGACGTGTGCTCTTTCCTAACTGCATCATAGGGTGAGTTAAGACTATCTTCCTTCTGGTTCGTTCTCCTGACTACTAAATATTCAGCCCTTTTCATCATCTCTCATGCTGTACAATGCTGTCTGCCTTTATTTTCTCCTTAATTTTATTGATATGACCCGTGTTAGTAACTACGAGCTCTTTCTCCAGAGAAAATTAGGTCATCCAGCCAACCCACAAGGAAGAAAGGGGAAGCCTCATGCACATGGAGCAGCACCTCTCTATCTGCAGCCTTCGGACAATTAACAAGTAGCATTAATGAGCTACCAGAGGCTGCAGCCCTTCCCAGCTGGGATGGTGGTGGCTGTGATGGTGGCAGGAGGGAAATGTCAGTGAAGGCAATGCAACCATCCTCAGTACCAGGAGTGGGATACGCACAGGGGAAAAACATCTGCTCCAAGGAGCGGGTACTGGATGTGGGCACTGAAGGCCTGGATGCCTTCTCACTGAGACTAAGGAAAACTGAAATAAGTGTAGAAAAATCAGAGGAATGGCACTAAAGCAGGAAAGGAGCCAAGCTATGAAAGTCGTTACCCAGCATCTGTGCTGAAAAGCAAAAATAAAAGTTTCTGCCACTTACAGTGGTATAAATTATTATTCCTACCGAAGTAAGTGGAGTTATACTGGCATAAACACAAAGGAAAATGAGGTCTTATAAAGAACAACAGTCTCTGAATTAAATCCATTACTGGTGTAAGCAAATACATTCCACAGACCTCAAAGGAGCCATGCCTGTTTGTACCCATGGTGAATTTGGTTCATTTTCCCTGGAGGCCTTTTTCCATTTTAAATATAGCATGCATGCAGATGGCCAGAGCTCCCTCCAACGGGGTGCCCAGCTTTGTATTCAAACAGGCAGCTTGACTTCAGCTTGAACACAGTGACGTGCTCCCCTGCGATTCTATTTTTAGAGCCATCAGTCAACGATATTTCAACTCCTCTTTAACCTGGGCTTTCATATCCTCAAGCATCAACATAAACACAAAAGGATGTTTAATATTAATGGATAATATTGACAGGGTCCTTAGTATAGCTATGTAAGCAATATAAGCTAGCATGTGTACATACATATAGACGTCTGTATATCATTTATATATATTCATATACACACGCTGCTGTTTGTTACATCACGGACACACACGTACAAATGCACAGAGCTATTATTGATTATAATAATCCCTTGGAAATCAGACACTGCCATGTGTTTTGGCTCAATCTATCTCCTTTCCCCCAAGGTCAGTGCAGCTTTCTCTTCAGGAGTCCTGAATAGTGACGACTCCCATTGAATGCTGTTGCAGCCATGCATAATCTGATCCTCTGAAAATCACATTCAGCTCTCACAAGCTTGCGTATAATGGGTTGTGGCCTGCTGGTGCTTCTCTTCTTTTCAAATAAAACCATTCCCATTATACATCTGCAGTATCATGCTGGAGGATGAGTCCCAGGAGCGATACCACTGGCAGCTGCTGGAACGGGACTTTGCAAAGCTTCACCTCAGACTTCACCTCAGTCCCTGTTCAGCTTTGTCTACCATGCTAAGAAACGTATTTTTGAAAACATATCTCTGCCATTCGGAATGCTGGGCCTTCTGCTGCTTCCGTACAACGGTACCTCAGGCATCCCTGCTTGTGTTGCAAGTTTGCAGGCAGGCAAACAGAATGGCCACTGAGCACCTGCTTTATTAATTACAGAAGCATTAGCTGGTACAGAAGAAGGTGGCCTTTGATTCCTCCTGAGTCTCTTTTCACTTGAGCAGCCCCTGTGAAGTGCAGAGACGACTTTGGGCCCCTTTGTTCTCAGAGGTAGAAGGGAGCTAATGTTGCTGTGACTCTGAAAAAGGTCAGTGAGAAACACAAGCCTCAGAGTCCTCCTTTTTGGCCAGTAAGTAAGTAGGGGTCATTGGCTGAGACTTAATGATACTTGCAATTGATGAATGCAGTGATTAAAGGAGGACATGATAGCTGAGAGGCATATTACACAGTGTGTCTTTCTAAGGCCTTATTACTTCAGATGCAAGGGCTTTGCTCCTGCTCTAAAACTCTCTTAAATCAGTTTTATGCAGATGTAGTCTGTTGGTCAGAGCAGAACTTTTTGTCTTCCATAAGTTAGATTTGTGTTTTCAAATAAGCTATGAGAAAGACAATACCTGGGGCTTAGGCTCTTATGCTAGGTGCTTGTGTGCTCCTGAGGACCGTGCTGGGAGATGGGTTTTGCAAGAGACAACCCAGGCAAATCTTTTTGCCTGCAGGAGTCTTTGTGGCTGGGGTGAGCTTGAGCAACCAAGCCGTTACAGGCCCCTCTCCATCATAAGACTCATAGCAAAAGAATCCTCCTTTCATAGTGACTCTGAAAGTAGGGTGTCAACAGCTTGTAACGTGTTGTGTGAAAAAGCTTCACTGATTATTTATCACTGGCACAAGGAAATCTTACACCAGGAGCCTTTCATGGAAACAGGAACCAGACCTTGTTGTCATTTCTGATCACATCTCCTTTCATAGCTGTTCAGATCTTATTTATAAATTCACATAGATTTAGAAAAATAAAAGCAAATTCTGCTCAAGAAACACTAAAAGATCTCATCTACCACTGATACCACTTCCCAGCAAAAAAATTCCCAAGTAAAGATCTGTCTATCACTCTGTGCCTGTAGCACTCCTACTGCAGCCATGTCCTCTTTCACAACTTAAGACATCACTCACCCACGACAGCCACAGAGAAGCACTAAGGTTTTGTCAGTCTTCTCCTCACAGCTTTGAGTGCAACACATTCAACTGTCTTCACCCACACTCTGGCAAGCTTCAGTGATGTTAGTCCCAATTTACATCCAATTTTGCGTGCCAAAAATAATATTTACTGCTTGAAAATCTGTGAAGTAGCTGAAAAATATTGCTGTGCAGCACTGCTGCGTGCTCGTTTTGCAGACAGATTTTTCTACAGATGCTCGACCACTTGGTGGTGCTACAGAGCGGGTCTGCCTTGCTTCCTAAAGCAGAGCAGGTTTCCTCTCTTTCATGAGCGGTAACCAGAGGTCACAGTAGATAAAGCCGAGGCAAGAAACACTTTTCTTCCTTTGTCTTTTCTCCTACGGATATTGCCATTGCAATGGTCAGGTTGAAATCTCAGACATCTAGCTGTCGTGTTTCCCCACCGAACGTGTGTGTAAATTTACAACCTTGGCTGGTTCACTTGCCTCCATTGGATATTTGATCCCTATGTTTCCAATGGAGATGAAAATTGCAGAAGAGGGGGATTCCTGGGAGAATTCACCCAGTTAAAAAGTGAATGTGTCCCATGTGACTTCATGTGTGCTTTTCTTGATGATCCAGTGCTAATTTGCTTTTCTGGCATGACCATTTGCAGGAAGCAAGTGTTCAGATGACACACTCAAGAGCTTAGGTCACAGTGACAAAGGGCAGAAGATACATGTCTCTTGGTGCAAAGCCACTGAGATCCAGGCATCAACACCCCTCTGGTTCCTTGGAAAACCCCAAGCATACTCTGTAGGTGCTAGCTTCACTGTATTAATGCCAGGACAGAAGGGTGATGAAAGCTCTGATGGAGCAAAGTTCTTGAGCATTGTATCTGAAGTCCGAAGGAGAAAATGTCCACCACAAGCCTGCTGCGTGTGCCCTATAAGGGAGAGTGAGTTGGAGACTAAGAGAAGGGGACAGAAGCAGGTAGGGATGAGACAGAAGACTTCAGATGGTATCATGGTAAGAGGGGATAAATGCAGAGGCAGAAGATTAGTAATTTCCAGACATTTTTCAAGAGCACGTGGTTGATTCTATGCAGTCTGACGGCTGTTGTCTTCATAGGTTTCAGTGCTGGCAAAGGCTCCTGTGCATGGAGACCTCACAGAGATTAGCACAAGCTGAGGTAAAGTGAGAAGGATTTGACCTTGCTAAAGCAATGGGAAATATGCAGAGGTCACATTGCTCCTCTTATTAAATTCGAATACTTTTTTCATCTTGGTTACAGACCTTCAAACATGTTCTTTAGAAATGAGTGTCCTGTTCCATTAAAAATAAATCTATTTCTTTCTTATAACACAATTAGTGTCAGCAAAGCATTCTGCAGATCCGAGAAGATTTATTTTTGTATAAATCTTGGGAGGCAGGAAAGAGTATTCTAGTTCTGGAGGAGAGATAAGGAGACACAAGTTTAAAAGTGTTTTTAGGCCCCAGGCCAGATTTTCTTATTCACCATAGTTCACAGAGGAGAGGGAGGCATCTTTTCAAGCCTCTGTGGACTTGCTGGGGAAGGTAGCTCTTTCCTACAGCTAGCATTACCTGAAGCATGGTATGCTTTGCATTGATATGGGGAAGCTATCAACATCAATGTGTTGCCTTGTTTCTATTGTAGAATTGTGGTTGTGTCTTCTCTGAATGTTCGTGTTGTATTTGTGGGGCTGTTGAACAGTGACTGTGGCTTCTGTGCAGGGTGGAGAAGCCTATGGGTGGCTGTCACGTGGACCAGCTAATGAAACATGTAATCTTAGAATAGCAAGAACGTCTCTTCCCTAAATCCCCCCTTCCCAACTCTGACTTTCACCTTGCTGTGGACCTGGCTATGGAGTCAGAGGGGCTGTCACTGTCCTCCTGGGTGACAACAGGCGAGGGGGTGATGTCCTCTGCTCCACTACGCCTGTATGGGGTTTTTTTGAAATTTGCAATTCCCTTTAGACTGATTGAGAAGCACAAAGGAAACACAAGAGAGCCACAAAATCTTCCTTGTCTCAATTCCCTATCCAGTGAAATGAAATTTCCATGCATAATGAGGCTTTGATCATTTTTGCCACTTAGCCAATTTGCTATTGATTTAGAGGGCCCTCTCTGCTAGCAAACAGGCATAAAGGACTGGAGTTTAAAAAGATCTAATGGAAAATTATATTTGCTTCTCGGGCATCTCTACACAAACAGATTTCATTTTCCATTTAACTGCTCATTGTAGTTTGCTGCCCTAGATAGCTGGGTATGTACTTTTCCTGTGAAAGTTGTGCTGTATAGTTGGTACTCATCCTAAAATCACAATATTCTGTTTACATCTTTCTAATCACTTGCCATAAAATGATTATATTGCCATTAACAGCTTTTATTATTTGACCTAATTTTATTTACAAGTCATAGACAACACTATTTTTTAAAGCCAGGAAGCGACTGCAGACAAATGAAAAGTAAACAAAACAAAGCTAAAGGAAGCTGGCAGCCTCCACGCTGAATCTGTTTTCCAATTTAGTATTGTTTTGACGTTGACAGAGTAATGATCAGTGAAGGAACAGTACTGCTGGTCTTACAGTTACGACGCCATGATGCACACCACCCTGAAGCCCAACATTTCAGTGACAGTTTAGAGCGAGGTGGGAAGGAGGAGATGATTTCTCACATGCAGATTGTGTCCCTAGCATAGAGCCCATGGCAAGAGCTGGATTTCTCCACCGTACCCCAAAACACTTTGAGGAGGGGAAAGGACTGCCTTTCTGGAAGGCGCGGTCTAGCCTTTGCTCCCTTTTGTGGAGGGAAGGAGGTTGCTGGCCAGCCTGCATCACACGTGGAACACAGCCACATCTGTTACCCACAGATGGGTTTCCTACCAAGAGTAAGGTGACACACAGTGCCTTTTTCCCCTCTAGACTTGAACTGCACATCCACGCTACCAAGCCAGGGTTGCACCCGGGGAAGTGGTGCATCTTAGTGGTCAAATATAACGAATGCTGTTCTTTCTGATGAGGTACATTGAATATCTATCACAACACGGTAGATGTTATTCTAAGTGTCATAGAGTCCATTTTTAGCAGCTGATCAGGATTTGCTGTCATCCCAGATACCTGCTGGTCAGTGATAGTCTTGGGGAAATGCTTGTTTAGATGAGTGCATTCAAAGGCATGAAGGTCTAATAAACCATGACGCCATATGCAGCATGAGCTTTAGCATAACTTCTTGTGCTTTACCTTTTTCACTCTGAAAAAGATACATATTAAAAAAAGTCTGTTTTTCCTCTCTATGTTATTGTAGTAGCCTTACCCTTGCATCTCCAAGAAAACTGGTTATGCATCCATAGCTGCATGAAAAGAGTGATACAGTCTAGACACAGATCCACAGACCTCAAACTCAAAACAAACATCTTGTGCAAAACATACTTTTGGTTTTCTTCATCACAGGCATCAGCGCAAACAATGCCACACAAAAGGCCACACAAAACCCACAACTGAGATTAGAATGCCATTCCTTGTAGGTTCTACTCAGTGGCTGTGATAACACCATTCGATTGGACTGAGCAGGAAATCCTAGAATCCTGGAGGGATGTATCTGCCCCATCTCATCTGTGAGTCATCCAGGATGAAGGGGTCACAATGGCAAAAGCTCACGCTTCCCCATTATCTTCCCATACAAACATGTCTGAGTGAAGGCCCCTGCAACATGCAGCTCCCTGGTGTGGGCCGGCAGCCCCAGGAAGTATGCCCCCAAGACCATCAGCACCTCGGCATCATTTCACTTCCCCCCTCTCTCCTCTGGCAGCCACATCCCTCCACCCTTTTCCGCCACAACCCACAGGCACTGCGGAAATCTGCCCATGTTTACTAGTGAAGGGCTTGCGATGGCAACCGCAGAAAGCTAAGGTTAAGCTACCTCACTGGTACACACCATTGTGCTGGGGTAGCTGGAGGTGATGCTTCGGAGGAGCTCTGTGTTTATGAGCTATGCCGAGAGCATTTGTTCCACACGTGGGAGCTGGTGGTGGGCAAAACGGGCTGGGTGGAGATCTGGCTGCCTATGCATGGTCTAGTGAGCTGATGGGTGTGATGCAGCCAGTCAGTCTCTCAAAATAAGGGCAAAATACCAGAGGCAGCGGAAGGGAGGAAGCTGAAGGCAAAGAAGGGAAGTGATGAGAGGAGGGGAGCGCACTGCTGAGTGACTTAATTACTTTTTTTCACTTCGTTTTCAGTTTGCATCGGTGAGATGGGCAATCCAGCGACCACAGCCTGCCGCAATTCCCTACTCACGACGATGAAAGCTGCAGTGTTGGTTTTCCTTATTACAGCCTGCTGATGTACGTGGCCTTCAATCCCAAAAGCATTAATGTGCAACAAGAGGGAGGGAGGCTGGTAGTTTGGACTGTATGGATTATTTATTTAATAAAAATAATATATAAATAGCAAAATAAACATGCCATCCCAGAGTTTTACTGAAAGAATACCTAATCTGAATGAGAAATGGTAAAGCAACAGAAGAAAGAGTAATTGTGTATGCTCAGTCCTTCTGGACACCCTGCAACAGAAGAGACCCTCAGCCTTGGCCCCTCCATTTCAGTTTTCTCTACTGTATGGTTTGGGTCATTTCTTCTCACTTCTCAGTGGTGTTGAGTGCCCCAGTTTAACAGTAGCACTGAGGAGTTCAGGCATCATGCAGAACTGTTGAGTGTAGAAAAGCATATTTTACATGGATAAAATCATGAAACATGAGCATACAGGCACGCACGTGCATATGTAAGTATGTAAATGAATTTTCCGATCTGGAGATATAAATGGTATCATTTGTGCTATGGATTTTCCAATTAAACACACCAAGTAGCATAAGTAATAACCAGTATTACAGGAAAAAATCGTAACATGTTCATTGTCTAAATTCCCAGTGAAAGACACTGAAGCAAAGGCTTGAGGCTTGGAAATAAAATTTTACAGGACACATTTTTATGGACACATGGTTCCTTTCCTTTTGAAACCCTGATATTCTTCTAAAGAACTCCAGCCTAAATTCCAGAGTCCTCTCCTAACAGACTTGCAAGTACTTCTCAGTTTCTTCATTACCCATAAAGCGCTGTAGTGGGTCTATGGTCCAGATTCAGAGAGCTTAGCTCCACCTAAGTTTCTATATCTCCTATTGCATGGACATCTTTGATGGTTGGACAAGATGATCTCTAGAGGTCCCTTCCAATCCCTACCATTGTCTGCTTCTATGATCTCAAGAGGGCTAGAGGCAATCAAATAACAAGAGGAGATACATGAGTTTAGATGGGAGCTAGAATTTCTGGATGCTCAACCATTCATTCACAGTATTCATTACTTGACTGGAATATTGTTTAAATAGTGAACTGACATTTGTGGGATGCAAGCAAGACATACCTCAGAAGACCATTACTTGTCAAGGTAAAGTTTTTTTGTACGGCTCACTACAGAGAAGATGAGTGTTACAGTCTTAATTCTGAACTTGCATGACTCCTGTAACTTTCCTAAAGCATGCAATTTCAAAGACTGGATGCAATCTGCCAAGGCAGACAATATGCAGATACCTGCTGCAGGAAACAGATGGGTGCTGGCAGCCTCTTTCTAAAGGATAATCCCCATCACTGTGTGGAACACATTAGCATGCTTTCACTCCATCAGATCACAAAGCTCTCTCTCAGCAGGTACTTACGCAGAGGAGAAAGTCTAACCAAGAGGATGTCCTCCAGTTTCGCCTGCCAGCATCTTCCAAATATTTGCAGTTATATCATCTGTAGATTTGCAGACAGGACAACGCTGAGCACTTCAGTGTATGCCTGTGCTTAGCCTGATCATCAAGCATGAGCAGTCACAGCAGCTCAATTGACTTGAAGCCTGTGGTATGTATTTCTCCACATACAGACTAGAGTTCAGCAGAGGGGACTGAAACCTAAGCAAGCAGCACATCAGTGTCAGAGAACACAGGTGTTTTGCATCCAGGAATCGCTTTAGCAACCATTTCTCCTCTTTCCTCTATCTTAAGCTCTAGGAAATAGTGAAAGAAGGTATTCCAGCTCTGCAACAGCTCCCTGGAAGGTGACTTTTACGAGAGTGCTAACAATACCGCCGAACATTTCCACAAGCACTGTGGAGCGCTAACGACCAAAAAATCTTTTTGTGTACAAATGATACATTTGCATCTCACCAGATTCAGCTGCAATATGCATGGAAAGTATTTGGCCTTGGTTTGTAAAATAAATATTCGTATCTTTGATATGCTGGTTTGGGTGTTTTGTTTTGCTTTTAATTTAGATAAATACATGGAATGAATTAACAGCAGCTCCATGGATCGTGTGTCTCTATATAGGTATTGTAGACTTTCCAAGGAGACCTAAATGTTTGACTGAGAGCTATGAAGCCACTGCTTTGTTACCTGAAGTGTCTCTACACCAGATAACTAACAGTTTGTGTGGCTTTGAAAGTTCACAAGTTTCATGATAAATTTATACTGCAAGCATGTTGCAGTCTTTTAGGACCGATGTCGAAGTCACTACTATGTACGGGAAGATAAGCCAACTAAAACCAGAGGCTTCACCATTGCTGTTGTGATTATCTGTATAGTTTAGATTCCGTACACCATATCCTCTGATACTATTTTGCAAATTGGAGCTTAATCCTATTTCCTTTGAAGCTGGCTAGCAGAAATCTGCCAGTTTCAATGGGAGGATAATTCCTTTTTTTTTGTGTGTGTGTGAATAAGGAAAAGCGTTTATGTATAATAATACCGTCAGAAATGAAGAATTCCCGAGTGGTGTCTATAAACTCAGAGAGCTGAAATGTTTCACCAAATGTTTATTTCAGAGACAATGAAACACTGCATGTTTTACGCTGACATGAACAGCTAGAATGATGCAAATTGCTCCCAAAAGTAACTATTTAAGATTTTCTGTGTCCGCTCTAACGTTGTCTTGCCTTCCCTCTGTGTTTTTTACTTCTTAGTATTCTGGTACCTGTTGTGAAGGATGCTGGCTTACTATTTCGTCTAGTGTGTTTTATTTCTGTAGTGATAAACATAATGCTGGTGGGAAAACCAACTACGTGATAAAAATTAAAAGTCAATCTCTCTCTATATATGTCTGTGATACACTCGATCATATGCATACCTTTATTTTTATTTTAAATTCCTATTGCTCTTACATATGAGCACAGGAAGTTTCTTGTGTCCAGGTTGAATTTATGCATTTAATTTGTTTAATGGCCCTGGCCTCATGTTTAGGAACATGGAAATTTAAGAGGAAAAGTGTTACTGCTAATGCTACCTAGCACCCGTGCTTCTTCCATTACAAACTTGGCATTTTTCATTTTGGAGCTTCTGGTATTTTATTAAGCCTTATATCTCTCCAATCACAATATACAGCAATGATTCATGGCATATTTCCTTCTGAAACTAGTGATGTATGCTTCCGAGCAGCTGGAAGAGAATACTCTTGGGAATACTAACAACGCTCATGAGTATAACATACTGAAACCTATTTTCATCACTGGCATTCAAGCTTTTCAGCTATTCAAGAGGCATAAAGGACATGCATATAAAAGGTTATACTGAGTCCCAGGCTGAAGGGAGATTCCAGACAGACAACCATAGCTGGATGCTCTTCCCCGCTGCCTCTGTGAGGACCAAGGCAATTCTGGCACAGATGAGAGCAGGACCTGGGCTGCTTTCAACTGTGGTGGGACAGGGCTTGGACTGGACATGCAAAACCACCGTCCAGTTGTTAACTGTCATCTTGACAGACTGCCTTACCCTTGGCACTCAGCAAGATGCAGACTCTGATTCAATCTTTTTAAGTGAAGTTGCACTGAGGTGAACACAAGCCAGGACAATTTTTCACTTCTCCTGGCAGTCAAGGGCACCTCCCCTGCTCTTTTTCGTGCCAGCCCCTCTCCCAGCTCCTTCCTGCTTCTTGTTGCTGCTGCATCCTCATCTCAAATTAGGGCTAATCCCTACATTCAACAGATCTGCTCTTCCTCCTTTCATGTGGATGTTTCCTGGGGCATCTCCTCCATTTGAGAAGAGCTATCTAAATGGGTTTCGGACTGGGGACACCAGAGGCAGCGGATGTAGTAGCACATTTCCCTCTCCTGTATGTTCAGGTATTGCTTTATTCTGTGTGGGCTGTGGGGAATGGAATGGTGCTTCAGAGCGCTAAAATAAACTAACTAAAACATGAAATTTGCCAATGTTTCTTGTTTCTTACAAAGAAGAGGCCACGGACTTTTTATCCTTTCCACAAATAAAATAAGGGGCTAAGGATGACACAGAGTTGTTGTTTGGTTTGGGTTTTTTTTTTGGCTGTGTTAACAAAGTGAAGCTTCCCTTTCTGCTTTGGAGTAGCCAGTTTGTGGTGCAGTCTGTGACAGAAATGTTACATTTCATGCTCCAAGGCTGAAGCTAGTACCAAGCTCCAAAAGAACAAGAATCCAAAATCGGAGGAGTTATTTCTGAGCACTGCTTGATTCTTGCTGTCTTCTTCAACCCATGCAGGAACACGGTACCAAACTCAGCAGACTCACCTTGAGCCAGCTGGCCTTCCCCTCAGCCCAGCAAACCCACTCTACTGGAGCATGTCAAAACGGTTTCACTCCATGCAAATTCCTCATGTCTGCTACAAGAGATCACTTGTCTTCTCTGGCCATGGCCTTGGAGGTGGCTTCTTTTCTAAAAAGAAGCATCCGATTTGTCTTAACCCTGGCAAGAACTTATCTGCCTGCATTAGTTTGGGTTTTCAACTTGTCTGTATGAAAAAAAAAATAACCATCTTTATGGCAAAAGCGTAAACCTGATGCTTTCGTCTGCATTTCAAAGATCACAAAAGAAGAGGTGAGGGGGAGATCCCTCAGCTCTATATCTTGGCAACTAACCGCATGTCAACCGCAGCAGGACTTGGTCCGGAGCACGTCTCGTGCAGGCGAAAATCTGGAGCAGGCAAACAGTGCGTGCCATGCCAAGGCCCGGCAGCGGCTGGGTGCGCCCGCCCTGCCCTGCCAGTTCCAGTGCCATGGAAACCCTGCAGGAAACTCTCTCCTCTACGGCGCATGGGGAAAGTTAACTTTCCAGACCTAAAAGTGTCTCAGGCTCAGTCACGGCCCGGCTCGGTCCGCCCCGTCCTCGCAGCCCCGAGTGCGCCTGGGCTCTGCAGGTGCACACGCCGGGCCGGTGGGGGCTACAGTCAGCCCTCGCCCGGCCCCGCACAGCCCGTGGGGGCTCTGCCGCGGGGCTCGGCGGCCGTAGCGGCTCGGCAGGCTGCCCTCCCCGCCCC